>JAASAY010000293.1:0-148923 GCA_014822085.1 Fusarium stilboides | reverse complement strand
CCAATACGCACTGCATCCACTACAACATCATCTAGGCTTCGTGTGTCCAGTACAGCTCCATCCTCCATTATTTCTCTCGCATCTCTTTCAGCCCACTGCAAAGGGGCCTCGAGGTACGCTCTGTCGCTCACCAGCGCGCGATTGCAGTTGCGGAAACCCAGACCACTGACTGTCATAGACAATGGACCACCATGTTCCATTTTGGTGGAACGTCATACCATTTGAATTCCTGAGGCTCCCCAACGAGGTACAGCTCCTCATTATCGACTACGCTATCCCACCACGGATCTTCCCTGCAACTAGCCCAGCATTTGGCCCGGTTAATATCCATCGCGACAAAGATTCAGAGGAGTATCTGCGGCCTTTGAAGCTGTCATGTCGCCAGATCTACGACCTGATCAAGATCGCGCGCCCGGTCAAGGCCGTCTCCCGTCATTTCCTTGACATTCCCCCCCCTCAGCCAACCCTTCGCTTTCGGTTCAACTTCAGGAAAGATACGCTACGTGTCTTCGACATGGCCTTACCCGAGTTCCGTACCGCCAACGGCCAGCTTGCCTTACTTCCGGTTGAACGACTCGTCACAGTATCGAACCGAATGGAAGACACTCTCGACGATCTGAAAGATGAAGCATGGTCCGGCCTGCAATTCGGCAAAAAACTCGACCTTGATAGCCTACCACAGCTGAAAGAGTTCAGCTTCATCTGTCAGGTAGCCGGACGCGAATGGAAAATTGAGAGTTTCGAAAGAGAAGGTCCTCAAATCGAAGTAAGACGCGACATGCTTGCAGACAAATGGGGCTTAGTCCGCGCGGGATACCGCCCTGGAGCTGCAAAAATATGCTCGGACTCGGGTCTTGATCGCTTCGCACACACAAGCATCAGATGGAAGCTGAGAGCCGATTACTACGACCCTATACTTTTTCTCGGCGACCCATTGTACGCAAGTCGTCAACCTCATCATGGCCAATGCATACATGAACTTTGCGAACCCGAAGATCTCGCTCGCCCAGATGGTATACCCTGGTGGATGTACGAAAGTAGCTATGATGCAGACTTTATACCATACATTGGCTTTTATGGGTATGACCGTACCCAGACGTCAATGGGTGGCAACTGGGCTGGATTTCGATACTTTGAGGAAACGGGCGAGGTCTAGTTCACCCCGCTGGCATGGAAGGAAGTTGAGGAACTGGTAATGGTGCCAGGTAAATTTGGCGTGGGGATGCCTTGGCAGGACCACCACTCACAATTCGTCGCCAGGGTCTGGATTATCCGCAAAGGTCAAGCTGTACCCTCTGGCCAGCATGACTACCGATGGATAAAGGTTGAGGCTGCTACAGAGGATTGCCCCTCATGGAAACATCAGGTGGAGAACACTTGGAAGGCTGTGTGTCGAGAGTCTGACAGACAGAGAGAGGGAAAGCGTGCTTGGTATACCTTCTATCGGGGTTAATAAAGGGGAGACTTAGGGAGTCTGAGGCGGCACCACGAAAGAATGTCTGTACTCACGTGGCTTTGAGGAGGAAATAGAAATAGGGGGTAACTTATGAAGAGCAGAGTGCTAAAATGCATGTGGGTAAAGTGTGGCATTCGGAAGCCATAGACAACGAAGTACAGAAGAGAAAGTCTAGAGGTCACTAGCATAATAGAAATACATTAATGATCCTCCCGTCGTATGTGATATGTCTTCTCAAACGGGAGAAGAAAGAAGGAAACAGATGAAGGGAGAACCAGCGTGCTTTAGATGCTTGACCTTGATCCATCTCATCAGAGGTTGACTAGCATCTTTGATCGCGACGCTTACTACAATCGGCTACTGCTGTTGGTATTTAATACAAACCGATTGATTCATACCCTGCATGTTTGCGTATTCTTTTCCTTTCTGCGGAGCTGATGGCAACTTTCGACCACTTGTCGTTCCCTTTACCTAGAGTCTTGATGTTGTGCAAGAGTAACTACAGACCGGCGCTATAATAGCATCACAGCATCTCTATCTTTAGACGCATCAATCGGAGTGTTCAGGCTATGACCGGCATCCCCCTGGCAAGGATACCTTCTAGTGTTTCGACGAACGGTGTCTTGCCCAGAAGCTGCAAGGGGCACGGAGATGGCGCCAGCGGTACTGCAAGGGGAACAGACTAACACAGGTCTTGGCAATGCGACCCGAGTGCTCGATACCACCATTAAGCGAGACAGGGGTACCACGGAGCGTCTGTGCTGATATCGCGAATATTCGCCATCCGTATCTTGGCCAGCAGAAAAGGAGGAATTGAACAGGAGTAGAGATGAAGACCTCCGTTCTGGCGCTTTGTCAATCGGGAGGAGAATTTCTGAGAGGTATCTCTGGGAAAACTTCAACAGAAACTGTTGCTGTTCTTTGAAGGTCTTGGTGCAGATCGCGATCTACAACTCAATTTTAGATTACATCAAGATTCTATTAGAGTGTCGCTAAACTCGCTGAACAAATGAAAAAGCACCCGAAAGCTTAGGGTAAGATCTAACAGATCATAGCTTGAACTTTACCGTACGCGCGGAGCCAAGACTGTCGAGCTCGAGTTCAGTCAACAAGTCAGTTCATGATTACGCGCTGACCAGGTCTACCATAAGCGGTCAATTCTCCTTGGCCTTGGAAACAAGCTTAATCACTAGTTCAATAGGCGGAAGTTTTCTGTACCTGCATATTTAATTGCAGTCCCAGGCTTGGCCACGCAGGGTCAAGGTGTCCGCCAAACACACATTGGACGAACCCTCAGAAAACATGTTTTCGCGAACATGAATTTTTTCCACAACTGAAACCGTAACAAAGGCCCGCCTTTCCGAACTGTCAGCCAAGGAAACCTCCCGCTTGCCGCGCGCTTGTGGTTGGACGCGAGAATGGTTCATGTTTGAGCCCCTTGTTTATGGCCGGGGTTATGGCCGAAAGGAGACAAGTTCTCCACGAAGCTGAGACGAAACCCATATTCCACCACTCTGAATTCAGTTCACTCTTGACAGACGAAACAAGGTGTTTGCTGGGCCTAACGACGAGCCAAACCTACTGAAAAAACATCGCTCAGAAACATATATAACCATGAAACTCTTCTCGTCTGTTATCTTGTTTCTTCAGCTTTGTTTCCTCATCTCAAGTCCATTCACTCTTTCTTCATTCTTTCATTCCATTCATTACTTCACTGGTTGAAGCTGGTCTATTCACTCTTTTTTAAAACAAATTAAACCTTACTTCAACGAACTACCTCTCTTTTTTACACCAAACCAACAATCAACATGTCTTTCAAGATTGCTGCTACTCTCGCCGGAGCTTTTGCTTCCGTTGCCATGGCCCACGGTACCGTCACTGGTATCAAGGTCGACGGCAAGTACCAGGCCGGTTACAGCCTGGACTCCTACTACGCCAAGCAGAACGGCCAGTCCGTTCCCAGCATTGCTGCTTGGTCCGCTGAGAACCTCGACAACGGTTTCGTCGCCCCCAGCGCCTACAACACCGTCGACATTGCCTGCCACAAGAAGGCTGCCCCTGGTACCAGCTCCGTCTCCGTCAAGGCTGGTGGCAAGGTTGAGTTCGAGTGGTCTGCTTGGCCCGAGTCTCACATTGGTCCCGTCCTGACCTACGTTGCCAAGTGCTCTGGAAAGTGCACTGAGGCTGACCCTGCTACTCTCAAGTGGGTCAAGATTGACGCTGCTGGTCTTGATGGCACCTGGGCTGCTGCCGACCTCATCAAGAACAACAACACCTGGACTACCACTGTCCCCGAGACTCTTGCTGCCGGTAGCTACGTCTTCCGTCACGAGATCATCGCTCTTCACGGCGCTGGCTCTGAGGATGGTGCTCAGAACTACCCTCAGTGCTTCAACATTGACATCACTGGTGGTGGCTCTGACAACCCCGAGGGTGTTGTTGCTACCAAGCTCTACACTTCCACTGAGAAGGGTATCCTGTTCGACCCCTACAAGGGATCCACCACCTACACCATCCCCGGACCTGCTCTGTACAAGTCCGGCTCTGGCTCCGGCTCCGGTGCCAGCCCTGTCGTTCCCACTGTTCCCGACTCTCCCTCCAACGGTACCATCTCTACCCCTACTCCTGTTGCCCCTGCCCCTACCAGCCTCGTCACCTCCATCGTTGCCACTCCTACCGCTGCGGCTGCTGAGATCCCCACTGAGGCTGCTGAGGCTCCTGTTGCCACCCAGCCTGCCACCGGTGGTGATGCCAGCGACGAGGGCAGCTCTGGTTCCGATGAGGGTAGCTCTGATGAGGGTTCTTCCGGCTCTGGTTCCGGCTCCGGCTCCGCTCTCCCCGAGACCTTCACTCTCGACACCTTCATTGAGTGGCTCCGCTCCAACGCTGGCTCCAAGAAGGCTCGCCGCCACGCTCGCCAGTTCTAAGTTATCTGAGATATCGAGTTGCAAGCAACATGGTGTGGTGTGAGGATTTAGCATTCTGAGAAGTCAAGGTCTTTTTCACATGTAGATAATAGTTGATAGACTTGTAGAGAATCAAGCCACTGTATTATACAACATTCAGCATTACCAAATCCGTTATGTGATATGTACTCAAGACACATGAAGCCAATTTCAAATTAAATGGTCTTTGGTACGTTATGCCAAAGTTCAGTGCTGTAAAGGCCCAGTCTTAAGAACCGACTGCTAAGCTTGAGTGACTGGTTATAGCGTGTGTGTAACACGATCTTTTACACATAACCTGATCGACCATAGCGGTCTGTAACTCGCCATCCATGACGAAGACTTTTGTCGCACAGTTTCAAGGTAGCGTAATTGGCACCAGAAGCACTCAAAGGTGCGTATATATACCTAAGTCAATTCTAGTATGCTTCTTCTGATACGCTACCGTGCAATCAGAACCTACATTCTTCTAAACAGGTGACCTTGTCTTTGGAGTGACCATGGGAAATACGTTCTTCTTATCATCGAAGCTGATCTGCGATATTCTTTCCAATGCACGTACATAATGGCGATTTCGATGTAAAGTATGTATTCAGCTATACCTTGCTATATGGCGAGTTGGACTCTTCCCATACACTCCTCTAACGATACATCAAGCCACATCTTACACTTGCCCAAGCAAGCCTGTCGTAGCTTGTCTCCACTAAGCATTGATGTCATCGACTAGAGAGCTCTTTCCTTGGGCGGTTCCAATGCGACTCTCAAAGTACAACTTAAGTCTTTCCACAAGCGCACGATCATTCATGAACCTAGCAAACTCAGCTGGGTTTGTTGCAGTCTCATTCCGGAGATCAGGCAGTCCAGCAGGAGTAGGAATATCACGACGAACTGACCATCGCCTTGGGCTCCCCTGTTGCTCTTTGCTCAGAATGAAGTTGTGCAATAACTTGGCACCCTCAGGATGAGGCGCGTCCTTCAGGATAGCAGCAGTCTGTGGCCAAGAGACATACTTGCCCTTAGCTGGGTGTGAGAATGAGATGGTATCCGTGTTGTTCCAGCTTCCGGATGCGGTAAAGTAGGCGGCATAGGTGCTGTTTTCCTGGCCGATGAGAATGCTGGGTGTCTGAGATCCTCGGACCCATCGTGGGTTCTGAGCGATGAGCTTATCAAACCATGCTGTTCCATATTGCTGCAGGCTGTATGTCTTGTTAGAACTTGAACTATCGGTGATGTGAGGTGGTAGTAGCTTACATGAGGTAGAACCCCCAGAGAACAGCGTCGTCGTCATTGGGATAGGTCAGGACTAGCTTGTTCTTGAATTCAGGTCGCAGCCAGTCCTCATACTCCTTGGGAGGGTCGATATCAGGCAGCTTCTTAGTGTTCCAAGCGCCAGCCCAAGAGCTCACCCACACGCCATACCAAGCGGCATTGTCGTCCTTAAAGGCGTGCTCAATCTGGTCGAACCCAGCAGGTGCATAGTTGAGAAGCGCGCCCTCTTCAGCCCAGCGGGGGTAGTCGTGAAGGGTTTGAAGAATGACGCTATCAACAGTGACTTTGCCAGCTGCAAGCTGTTGATCCAAACGTCCGTCATGATACTTGGAGAGGTCCACGGTGACGTTGAGGGTGATGCCAGGGAAACGCTCCTCAAAAGCTTGCTTGAGACTGTTTTGTTGGGCTTTCTCGTCTCCGCCAGCCCAGAGGGTGACGGTGTCGCCTTCTTTCAAGGCAGCCTTGTAGATCTGGTCGAGGGTACGGTCCTCATACTCGATTTCCGTGTTGAAGCCCAGGACTTGGTCGTAGGCAAGGGCACTGGAAGCCAGCAAAGCGAGTGAAAGAGTGTGGAGAATCATGGCGCAATTCTTGGGATGGAACAGCTGCTGCTAAGGATAGATAGCTTGAGGGAGGTCGTGGCCAATCTTTTATAGTACGATCAAGTTTTCCCTTGAGTGCATTCGTAGCATCCCACTCGTTGCAATGCGAATATTACTTGGCAAAGGCGAATATCATCAGATGCCGGGTATTTTCTTATCCCAGTGTTTCATCCCAGTGAAGAAAACGGACACATTTCCGCTCAAGATCAAAGCTAATTGGATCGTACCTGTTGAGAAATAAAGTTTACATGCAGTTGGGCCTGTCGACACGGCAGCACGGCAATGCCGCGCGGGTGATTGTCATCTCGGTGGAGGGTGGGATACTTATTCAGCAGGATATCACGCGTTAATAACGATCTACTAAGTCCTGAACAATTAATATGTTACGCGTCTAATTTCCGCAGTCTTGAGTATGTGATTATCTGTAACATCAATTTTTTCTCAAGTTAGTCGTAGTATCGCAGACAAAAGACGCCTAAAGTAGGTATATACAGCTGAATGACTCGGAGGTTGATCTGCAAGATGCGCTCAGCATCAGCACCAAATGCCAGACCTTGGATCTTGATTAAGGCTTCAAGCGCATGAAATAATGCGTCTTTCATTTTGCCCTTCCAGTTTTGTTTCATCTTATTTCACCGAGGGTCTCTGGAGATTGTGCATCTTGCGTGATACGTAATCCCCTGCACTTTGATAGTGGGAGCTGGATCTTGAAGAACTGCCGATGCGTGGGTCTGATTTAGGCAATGCAAGACTTCCTATCTAGTACTCAACATTGATTCAATAGTTGGTAGATGTTGTCGCAGCGAGTCACTGAATATGGCAATGAAAGTTTGCCTGAAGTTCCTCGTGACATGTACAACGTAGGACTTGCTGAGCTAAGCCCTATAAACCTTGCCTATAGGGCTGTCGCTGCGTGTGTCTGCCTTGATGCCGCGACGTCTGCCTAAACCAGGCTGAAAGAGTCACACTCTTCTTCTTTCATCCATCTCCTCTTCAAGATCATCGCGTTTTCCATCTCTAGACACTGGAATTGCCAACAAAATGTCAGAACAACGCAGAGACTCCATCGCCGACGACTGGCTAGAGGTCGAAAGCGCTGCATCCGTTATTTCACTCGCTAACAGTGACGATTTATCGCGGCCAACGTCCCCATTTCAACAAGCGCCCCCGCAAGAACCCCCTGTAACCACGACATCAGCCACGACATCAGCCGGTCCATCCCACCACGAAGCCCACTCGACTCCACTGCCCATCAGATTGCACAGGAACAACAACGAGCAAACCGAACCTTCATCGACACCGCAACAACAGCTTGACTCGGCATCTCCCGAGCAAGACGAACCTGAGGAGCAATATGGAGACGACTCTATCACCTCAGAAACGAACCCACGCGATTACCACAAAGCCTGCACTGCAGCCATAGAATCCCTCGATGCACTCGCCAATTCGGCACTCGAGCTGGGAGGTAATCGCGTTTCGACGCTAAAACTTATGCACTCGACATGCAATGGCCTCTCTACACAAGCAAAAGAGCTTAACAAGATGCTCGAGGCATACGCCAAATTCTGGGGTTCCCAGGTTTGCAACTTGGCGATTGTTGATATGCCACTCACTCCCAATATTTGGGATTGGATATCAGACCTTAGAGTCCAGGTTCTACGGGCGCAGGGCGAATTGCGCGGCCTCAAGCCAGCTGACGACGCTACTACCCCAATAAACCCAAAGAATATCCCTTTGCACATAAATCTAGCGCTGGCTAGTTGTTTGGAAGCGCTGGAAGATACCGAAGAAGTGTTTTCCGAGTTTTTGCCTATTCTTAAAGCGTAAGTCTGATCACTCCATTTCCCATGCACTTAAAGCTAACAATGATAGGGACTTTGACGAGTTTCAAACCCAACACATGGGCTTTCCAAAGGCACAACCCACTCAAGCTCGAAGAGAGTCCCATCGCGAGCCGCCTCATCCCGCTGTTAGCCGAATCCGCCGAGAATTGTACGCACTGAAAGATCGAATCGTGATGATTTCCGTCTTTCTCTCGAGATTGAAGAACGCCCAACCAGAGCCAAAATTGATCGAGCCTCAGATCTTCAAGTCATTAATTGGTATTGTCGAAACCATCTCAACAGTACTGACCAACAACCCATCAGACTGGATCGACTCGTCCACGGCGACTTCATCACAGGGGACCATGTCATATCTTCAGTTCTTGGGATTAGACCCTGAAATTCTTCATGATGTTACATCGACTCTGCATGCATTTCAGGATGAGCTTGATATCAAGACAGATCAAGATGCCTTTAATTACACCCCGGAGATGATACGGAATCATCAAGAGTATTTACTTTTTGAGGGTGGCCAACTACAGGAACTTCGTGGTATGATTGAGTTTACGGAGGCTTTGTTGGCTCCAAATGCTTAGATCATGGTCAAACTGTCAGCCAATGAACGGGCTCGATTGGGTGTTTTGGTACAGAAACTGTGGAAAAATTGTTTTTGGTAGGATTGTAAAAGCCATCTTTTGATGGCACGGTACTTTATGTTGGTCCTGGACGAGAGTTTGTCGGAAATGTTGAGGGAAAATTATGATATTACGGCCTAAATGAGCAACAACTTTACCCAAAGTCCTCTCAATACTGTAAATACAACAAGAGATTTATTGAACGCGCAAATTGTGCAGGCTAGCCCATTTGGGGCTATCGAAATTACATGAAGAGAAGAACGATACATATGTCCTTAACATTGTACATGCGTAGCTATATAATACTATTAGGCAAAGAGCGATAAGATTATGTCTTGGAAACCTTTCTGCCCTGGGCTCTTCATAGCTTGATGAATGCGGTTCCCTACCCTTGTCCCGGGCTCCAAAGGCGCATTTGCCGCTTTCGTCTTGTTAATATCATATTCGACGTGTACTCCTTTAGTCCATTGTCCTAGACTCTCTACACGAAGGTCCTTGGGGGCAGAAACTTCCCAGCCTGATCGGTTGAGGGCATACCAGATGGGTACGGGATCGTGTAAGGTAATGCACTCCTCGTTTGTCTCAGGTAGGGTAATACAGTCTTTGTCGCAGGTCTCGTGGATACCTTTCATGAACGTGTAGGCCATTGTTGCAAGCGGGCTTCCATCATCAGCCAGTGGCTTGACCGTGTCGATGAAGCTATCGTAAGCCACGCAATGACCGCTTGTGATGTCCATTGGGAAGATGGTCACATTCAATTGTTTTGACAAACGGTCAGGATAAGCGGGAAGGGGAATTTTGCTAAAGTCTGTTGTTGGAAACGTAGAGGCGAGATCGCTGGCTGATAAAGCATAGGTCCGCGCAGCAGCAACGGCATCGTTGTACGCATTGGCTTCTGCCATTGGTGAGATGTTGCCGGGAACATCCACGGCGCCGCCCATAATAAGAACCTCTTTGGCACGCAGGAATGTTTCGGGGTCCTCGGCAGCGGCTAGAGCTATGTTGGTGAGCGGCCCAAGCGCGATGATGGTGATAGTGTCGGTGGGCTCTTCCCGTAATATGCGGAGAATGTCCTTATGAGATGGTGTCTTGGAGGTATTGAAGTATTGGTAGAACTCGGGCTCCTTTTTTGGTGAAGAAATGCTGTCGTCGAAGAGGGATTTCCAGGAGTCATCCGGTGTGAAGTCGGGGAACTGTTGAATGTAAGTAAGAAAAGGTACCGTAAATATCCATCAGGAGGAGCTACCTTTTCATGGAAGTTCCATACGCCGCCCAACCCATCTAGCCACACAATGTTAGCCTCAAAGTTCTAGTAAGGTAGTAGGAAGGCATGTTTTGACACCACTTACAAGGAAATCCATCCGTCTTGACCTCAACTGGTTGTCCTAGGGCATGTCCAGATCCCAGGGTCACCATTGGGCAGAAAGTCTCAAAAGCCTGAAAGTTGAAGTCTTCTCCATGGTCTTTGCGCCATCCCATCTCGAGCCACAGGATGTAAAACATGGCCACAACATTTCGTAGCGACTTCTCCACGTTGACATTGCCGAAGACGGTCGTGAGAGCAACGACTTGCATGGTTGCTGGAAGTGCAGCCATGGCCATCAGTAGACCGATCATATCATCGCCACCTAGAGCTGTCAAAGGAAGGTCGTCAGAGTTGCTATGCTGGGAGACTAACCGACATCAGTATCAATGATGGCCTTAGTCACGGCCATTGTGCTATTTGCCGCCATGATAGATTTTATGACAAGGTGGGCGCAGGATTACAGAAAAGCGAGCCACTAGAAATGAAGGTTATGATTCCTCTTGCTATTCTATCCGGATGAAACATTCGACTTTAAGTAATCCCATGATGAGCATGGCTTCCTCAAAACTTGGAGAACGTCCCCAGATTTCTCCACAATATCGCTAAAATCCCCGAGGGTTCAGTTCAACTCAAGCGCACGAAAAGCGACTAAACCCTTTTCAGGGGTCGTAGCCACCAGCAAGTACATCAAAAGAAACTGATCCTACGAGTAAAGGCCTTATTACCAAAGTATTGCCGTATGCAGATAGTTATTGCCCGACACTGGAGTTGATCCTAGTCTTTTAGTCAACATCTGGCTACTATTCGCTGCTGTAGAAGGGCTAGTCAGGTTCAAAGGCCTTAGTTGGCCTGGAGAATGCTGATCAATGGGGCTGGTGGCACGTCACTGAGGGGCCATAGTCTAAACTTTCCGAATGGCAGCCCACGCATGGCTGGTCAATCGGGGGCCTCCGCGAACGATGGATAATTAATCGCTAATTACCGGTCGGCTCCGGAAGAAAAGAATATAGAGTGCATCCGGTAGAAAGGTCTGTGTCAAATCGAATATACCGTATGGTCGAGTTGTTGTATATTCCATTCAAGTCTTAGCCAAAACCACACCTGCAAAAGTGTGCGTATGGGTAACCGATTCCACCAGCTGTGTACAAGTCCCAGAGCTGTGGGTTTCGTTACTGCGCGACACGGTAGCAGTTCTTTCGAGTTCATCGGGCATATTATAAGAAACGATATATAACTCATAGCTGGCTCAGGCTTTGCGGACAGTCCAGGGATTCATAATAGATTGAGCTTTTTGATGAGTTGGCTCACCACATTGGATCACAGCCTATTATCTCAAAGTCAGAATCAGATAGTCGCAGGTGCTAGGCTTCCCTTGAGGCTATAGCCGGCGTCGACAACGATAACAGCAAGTAAACTGGACCTACCATTGCATTTTCGGTGTTAAGATCAGATTTTTGGTCCAAAATAGACTACAGGCTCACGACCATCTAGTGCCTCAATGGCTATGACCCCTTTGACAGCCAGCTCCGATGGTCGATGTGATGTGTCCGACTTCCGGGCCGCCTGTTGTTCCGCTCTCAACAGAAATGAGAGACGCCAGGCCAAAGCCCCCTCAAGCTAGGCTTTAGTTCCCGACTCCCAACGGCTCATTTTGGTCGAAAAGTCCCCTAGTCACGGGATATAAGAAAAGACTTTCTCCTGATCAGGATTTGGTTGAATCGTAAGGCTGAGTGGCAAAGCTGAAGATTCTCGTGTAGGACGACCAATATTTATGTGCTCGTGCTCATATTAGATCTAGACTGTTCAGCTACTTAAACCGATCACGCGGCACGTTCACCGCTGGCGCTGAGCGCAGTGATTATATTCGTCTCTGTTTTCATGCTTGCTCTACTCTCGTCTGGACTAATACTGTAGAGTACAATCATTTAAGTGAATGACCCCGTTTTTGGGATCTCGACGAGTCTGGGCCCCAATTCTCAGTACCTCCTGTCTGGAATATTGATCCACTCTGATCAATAGCCGCCTTTAGCTTATGAGACCCTAGGGCCTGCCCGTTAGTGTTTGTAGGCCTGGAACATAAAGACCGTCTAATAACCCGCCGTTAAAGACTAAATGACTAACAATGTCTCAAACGCCTCAGCTCCGTTGCATGGGTTCTATATAGAGCATGTTTAGTAAGGGCCTCTATGCTGTTATGGGTACGATGCTTCATCTACCCGAATAATGTCTATCGCATAACTGTCTACCAGCTTTTTTTCTCAGCATCGATCTCACCAGTAGAAGGTCCATTCGACAATATCTCTTAATATATCGAAACTTATTGAAAGCAGCATTCGTACTGTTCTTTGATTTCGTCGTCTTGATTTCTTTTGTTTCTTTTTTTTTCTCTTGTTCTAGATCATAGTTTATTTTACAGCTGGTTAGACACCGCAGCAAGCGACCGATAGTCTCCTTTGGTGCCCCGAAAACGAGGTAGATCTCATCCTCCAGCAGGGATTACTCAAACTACTGTTAGTGCACGGCTCAGCTCGAAGTCCGTACCGTCCAATAGACGCATGTAAATTACATGGGCCCAGACTTCGTTGATCAACCGAGTCTATGCTTGATATCGGTCGTTCGAGACCAGCTCGGTGATGACAGCTGAGTATTTCGTCGCTATATAAGTCCAGGTCGAACCTTCTATTCATCTCTCAAACAAAAACTCTTCCCCAGGAATTCATTCATTATGGTAACTCTCAAGACCTTGTTTGTCCTTAGCACTCTGGGCGGTCAAGCCTGGGGTGCCGCTCCACCTTCGCCGGTCTGTTCTACCAAGCTTGGAACTGCCTCTGTTGCTCGCGTCCCGACAGCTACAGCCACAGTGGCGGAGAAAATTACCATAGTGAAAAAATACATCCGCAAGGTCAACGTGGTGGTGGTCCCCAGGCCAAAGACTACTACCATTCTCACGACATCGTTGGTTACAACTACAAAAACAGCCGATCCCAACGTTCGCACCGCTACCGACACTGTCACATGTAAGACGACAATGCATATATCTTCTATTCCTACTGCCCTATCTGACCACCTTTACTTTAGCCGAAGTCACTGAGGTCAGCACCCGAACCAGCACGGACACGACAACAAGCCAAAGCACAACCATCACAACCAAGTTCGTGACAGAGACCATACCAGCTCCTGCTGGATTCACACCCATTCTCGAGGACCCTCTATATGAAGCCAGACGTAAGGCTCGTCGTGGTGAAACCAAGGATGGAGACGCAAAGGATCTGCCCGGAGCTGCGGATCCATTATATCCTCAGCGTGTGGATTGTGTCCAGAAAAAGCCCACCACCTCCATCAAGACTACCACTACCACGGTCCAAGGAGCTAGAATCACGCTTAAGGCTGCGACAAAGACCAAGATGTCAACGGTTGTGCAGACCGTAACAGAAACCGAATTTCCACCTGATGTCGAGACAACCACTACAACAACCACTTATCCCACAACTACTTCATGGGTGGATGAGACTACTACGAGCACCATCGTCCAGACTGGCAAGTATTAATGTGATGGCCCTTTGTAAGCCAATCAAAGCTAACATGAAATTTTCTAGTGACAATCGAAAGTCAGGTACCAGGTGCGACTACCTATGGTGCCTGCAGCAGCAACAACATTCTGCTCACTGCTAACAACGGAGGCCGCGTTGTTGCATGGGCCGGTGTTTCTGCTTCTGACAACGTACCTACTGGTGTTGGCGCTGGCTTTACTCCTTCTACATGCTGTGCCGAATGCGCAAAGCGACCTTTTTGCCGCATCAGCCTTCTCGACACCTCGGATACTAACTGTTATGTGTATCTCACCGGTAACTCGAACATGTGTGCCAATGGCCAACAACCTACATTCGGTAGATATATAACCAGCAACAATGCGCCGGTGAACCCGCAATGGATCTACAGCAGTGGCCCTTGTGGTCAGTTCCGAAATGGAGGCAGCCGAGATTAGTCAGTTAGACGTGGGCGTAACTAGAAGCTTTGGGATTGAAGTAATTAGTTCATTCACTAATCGAACTTAATATTGTCGAGACTGTTTGGCTTAGGCTGTCCCATATTCTGATGGCTGAAGTGTGGACATGATATGAGAAGCTTTTAACACCATTTGGCCCGCCATTGAATTGAGCAGATACGCCGAATCCAAAGCCAGGTCGTGCTATAAGTCCTGCCAACACCGCAGCTCTGGGACAAATCGGCCTTCATCACGACTGGAGGTAGTTCATCGGACTTCTAGACGACACCCTGCAGAGCGCGATATGCGGAAAGAAATATTGGCTCTTGTAGATAGCATGATGCAAGGCGCGGTTGACTAGTTATACGCAGCTCAGCATCTCATGGCTCGACATCCGTGAATGGATTGAGGCCGCCGAACCCATTCAGTGGGTTAGTATAAGCTTGCCTAGGAGTGTTCTCGAGAATGTCGCTCGACATTGCACTACACTGGATGCTGCCGTTTATCATTTCATCTCAAGCGCATCTCAGTCATTATCCTGAACGTAGTATCCCAATTCATCCTCTCAACTATCTTGTTTAATTCATGTTTAGATTTGATAACAGTAATTTCCGTGATGTGCACTACTTAGCTAGATGACTTCAGAACCTCGTTGAGGCTTAGTCACGCTCGAGTGACCATATCAGGACATCTGACAGTTGAGAGATATCGCATCTGAGCGGGAGGTGGCAGTTGGCTGCCTAGACAGAGTGAATTACGTAGACCTAACCCCTGTAGATATACAAATCAAAAGCGGAGAAAATCATGGGGAACTCACGTAGTTACAATGTAGCCGCTACTCATCTGTTTCATCACCCACGCTTTAAAATTGCCAGTTTTGTCAATTGCCATCATGGACACAGCCGTTGACCTCGCCGCCAGGGCTTCGACTCCCGAGCTAAGCCCGATCGCCATAGCTGAGAGAGGGAGGGAGATCGAGGGTCTTGACATTTTTAAGAGCATCGCCGACGACATTACAGCTGAAAGAGTAGGAGAGCTTATGGCCGAGATGAATGCCGATGAGCCTAAAGGTGGACTGGACCTAGTCTACGGAAAGAAGGAGACTCAACATCTTCGTCTCTGGAAAGCTAAAACATCGTCAAAGCATGCCAAATACCCCATTATCGTGTTCGTCCACGGCGGCAGCTGGAAGTCTGGAACTTATCTCGACTCAACTGGTAGCGCGAAGGTGGAACACTTGACTGGCCTTGGTTATGCGTTCGCTTCCGTCAACTATACTCTTATTCATGAGGTCACAGTGGAAGAGCAGGTCCAAGAAGTTGCCGACTCGGTGGGATACTTGGCTAAGAATGGCGGTAAACTTGGCATCGACCCAGAGCGATTCATTTTGATGGGACATAGCTCTGGTGCCCACGTCGTCACCTTGCTTGGCACCGACCCAAGCTATTTGCGCAAAGCAGGATTCAGTTTGCACAACCTCAAGGGTATCATCTCCCTAGACGGCTCCAACTATAACGCATTGGCCGAGATTACCGACAGCCCTGGCCCTGTAGCCATGAATTTGATTGAGGCACTTGGTACTGATACAATGCGACTGCGTGCTATGTCGCCTACTTACCATGCGGCTGGTCCCAACGCTGGTGCTTTCCTGCTCCTTCACGCTCAACGATATGGTGATATTCGCCAAGCAGTTGAATTATCTGCAGCACTGCAAGCTGCGGGCACAGATGCCGACTTGCATGTGTTTGAGGGTTCGAGCTTTGAGGGACATATGGCTATGTTACTGAGGATTGGTGACCCATCTTACCCTGCAACGTCGGTGATGGATGAGTGGTTGAGAAAGCATATTCCTGTGATCGACAACGAATAGTTAGCAGGGTTCAAATGGGCAGAATCTATCAAATTTTCGACTCATTGTGGATGGGTTGCACCCAGTGTGCAGATTGAGAGCCGACTAAACGAGCCTGATTGACGCTACCTCAATGCCAATCTCACGCGAGGTTGTGTACAGTTAGGGGTGTTTTCGGACAAGGGTGTTCGTAACCACGCAACTAAGTAGCCTACTTGATACTTGTAGGAAGTAAACTTAAAGGCATGAATTGACAAAATTTCTTTCGAAATAAAATATGATATGCGCACTTGATGGATGCCAAAGAAGTGATATTTGCCTTAGTCTTCGAGGACCAAAGAATGTGGCGCATTTATTCTGTGGCGCAGCTGGGAGGTCAAGCCACATTTCAAACGCGTCGCGTGCTAAGCCACGGTAGCTCTCTGTGAAATTACCTTGAGCATCTCAAAACATCGCGACAAGATGCCCCCACGAAAACGAAGTGCGCCAAGCGCTGACGCTGCAGATGAAGCTGTCCCCAAAAGACGGTCTCTGCGACAAGCAGCTTCCAAAGGCCTCCAAGAGCCTGAAGCACCAACCGAGATCAAACCGGATCCGCCAAAGAAGCCAGTGAAAGCGACCACCGGGAAGAAGCAGGACAACAAACCCAGACCTTCACCAAAAGCTCAAAAGCTGGCCAAATCTGACGCGCCGAAGCCGAAAAAAGCTTCAAAGGACGATTCCAATGCCAAAGCCAGCTCTCGCGCTACGTCTAAGGATCCTGATATTGACTCCATCCCCACAACAAACCCCGATGCCCCGAGACATGACGGTCAATGGTACTGGCTCATGAAAGCCGAGCCTGAGACTCGTATTGAGAATGGAGTGGACGTCAAGTTCTCTATCGATGACTTGAAAGCCAAAGATGAGCCAGAAGGCTGGGATGGTGAGTTTTCCTCTCTCTTTACTTCGAAAGTCGCAGCCACTAACTTCGGTACAGGTATCCGAGCATATGCAGGCAGGTCTCATGGTAAATAATTGATGAGACTTGCGACTGACAATTTGCAGCTCGAAACAACATGAGAAACATGAATGCTGGCGACCTCGCATTCTTTTACGCGAGTAACTGCAAAGAGCCCGGCATCGTGGGTGTGATGGAAATTGTCAAAGAGTTCTCTGAAGATAGTCAGTATGGTACTCTGTCTCTTCAGCTCTTGTCTAACTTGTACCAAGGATCCGCACGCCAACCAGGAGCGCCTTACTACGATCCCAAGTCAACCAAAGAGAAGCCCATCTGGGACCTCGTACACGTCGAGTTCAGGAAGAAGCTTGCTGTTCCCATTAACCTCAAAGAGCTTCGGGAACTTGGAAAGCCTGGTGGCCCTCTCGAAACGATGCAGCTTCTCAAGCAGTCAAGACTCAGTGTCAACAAAGTCAGTAGCGACGAATGGAAGTTTCTCTGCGATCTTGCGGACAAGAAGGCATTGGAGGCGGGGTTGGAACATGAAGAAGCTGCGAAATGATCACATTTGGAACAAGTAAGGGTGATCATTTACTGACTTCCTCGAGGCCGGCGCTTGGGTGTCGCCACGAAGGGCGTATCTGGTATTTCTGTGACTAGCATAGACTAATATCCCACTATTGACGCGGTTAATTGTGATCCTAATCAATGGTTTTGTAGTTGCGAGAAGACCGACCGGACGTGCTCGATCTCTCGGATTTAATTGCCGGAAGAGACTGCCAGCAAAGACACGGCTGAACACTTCGTACGAGACATCTCGTAAAGAGGGCTAGTTAGAAACAAGATACCGTATCGGCTGAACACCTCATACCATATCAACCAACTATACGCTCACATACAAGCCGGCTATACCTTGTATGGGACTATGCGTTGCTACGGGAGAGTTCATTTTTCATTTCAGCAGCATCTCAACCAAGGTAAGGGATAGTTCAGAAGTTTTCGGTCAGTTGACACGCGTCTAGGCCCTGCACCACATGGCCAAGACTTGATGTTAACGCTCATAGCCAGCCATATTTTCAGTTGTTCCACTTACCTGCTAACCCTTGCTTACCTTGGAGATCGGAGACATGCCGTTACAGCTATGGTGATTTATCACTGAGAGTTGATGGAGGAATTAAATGGCGCCTTTAGCATTCCAGTTCTCCCCCACCCCGGAACCAGGGTTGACACCTTGGTAGTCGGCTGGTTCCTGAGCTATGATGGCGTCGGTAACACGGCATTACAAGACATGTCGATCCAATCTAGACCAACGTGGCTTTGACGATGGGGTAAACTTAATATGCTTGCGTTTCTCCCCCGTTGGTGGTGGAACAACCTTCATAAACATTCGGCAGCGCACCACTGCAACTTTGATCTTGCCTTTCTTGTTACGCGACCGTTACAGCCTCGAAATGGGAGAACGATGAAAACATCGATCATGCATGAGATTTCACGACCTTATAAATTTGACCTAACGACTCATCCTACGTGAAATTACGCCTGTCGCCGCTCGGCTCGACATGAACTCAACAGAGCCTCCAGAAGGCCCAGCGATTCCTGTATTTTCCACCCACCATGGATTGTTTTCGCACAGCGGTGGGTTGAGCACACATTTGTTCAACACGGCAATAGTTTTAGCGATCGTGGCGATATCGATTGTTGCCCTACGCGCGTGGATAAGCAAGAGAATCATCAACAAGTGGCACACTGATGATAGTCAGTAGTAATGCTCTCACAAATCTATCTCTACTGACTCGCGACAGCACTTATGATTGTGGCCACAGTATGTTAGGACCCATTGACTTTTCCTCGCGATATCTCACCGTGTGATAGATATTTGCGACATTGGGATCGATCAGCGCCGCTATCAGTATGTTTTCATAACAATCAGGGGTAACATGTATTCCGAGCCAACTACTCACGGCAAATGACTTTAGGCGCACGCCTTGGTGGAGGTGTCCACATTCAATATTGCAGCATAAGAGGGGTGGTTGTTCTACTAGAGGTAAACATATCGCTGGATTGGTTGCATCACGTCTAACTCGTACCTCCATCAGAACGCGAAATGGGGTGGAATTCCAACTTACAACTTAGCCACAGTCTTCACGAAGGCCTCAGTTCTAACATTCTACCTGCGATTTTCTGTCGACATATACTTCATAACCTGCACATACGTGGTTCTATGCATCGTCGCTGTCAACGGTGTATTTCACACAGTTGCGGCTTTAGCATTCCACTGTACCACTAACGGGGCTCCAATCTGTCAGGATCTTATTAATATTTACACGGCTTCCGCGATAATCAATTGCGCAACCGATGTCATCATACTTCTCCTACCCTTCTGGATTTTACATCCCATGAAAGTCCCAATGAGTCGCAAGATTGGTATTGCTCTGATCCTAATGGCAGGAGGTTTGTAAGTCATTCACTCTCATGATAAGCAAGTTTCATCACAGCTGACTGATCTTCCCGCAGTGTCCTAGTTGTGAGCATTATACGGCTTGCAGCAAATTTAAAGACTGATGAGCAACTGGACCTAACTTATGACTTAGGTTGGGGTATACTATGGAGGTAATGTGTACTGTTCGAGCTCCGATTTCAGATGTTCTGATGATAACCTAGTATTCTTGAGCCGTGGGCCGGGATCATCTGCGCTTGCTTGCCCTGCATGAGACCGGTAGTAACTCGGTGGCTTCCTACCCAGAGGGCAAAGTTATGGTTCCCTAGATCATGGTTTTCTGGATCGGGAAGAACACTGAAAGTCTCCAGTGCTCCTGTTTCCCTAGAACCTGTATAATGACATGTCATATAGACAGTAACTCAAGGATGAGTTGAGTGATGAGCGTGATCTTGTTGAAAGACTGAGTTCCTAAGGGATCTGGATATGAAGAGAAATACTACTATAATTGTCCTGAATTATAACCTAGAGCTCCATTAACATACTTATTTGCTCCCAGTTCTTTATCAGTGAGGAACCTTCTTTCGACATTCGTCACCGTTTAGATACCTTGATGCGTTAGGATGAGTTTGTTATCGATTAATTAGAGGTTTCAAGCGCATCATCAAAACTTAGTCCATGGGAGACTTTAATCGCGGCGCTACATATCTCGAACAGTATTCTAGGATCTTTGCGACAGATGAGTACGTACTCGCTCGACGCATGAAAATCATGTTGCTTGATAAATTTCTTTTGCAGGATTAAGTCTAAGAACTAGCCTACATTAGCTGGAATTAAGAATCTGACATCTGTAACGTCAAAGGCGAAAGATCCACATGGCGTGGTAAACGTCATGAGTTGATGCGATAGCGCGTCTACAACAATTCAAGTCATTTCACCACGTTTTGCGGACTGGCTGGATGATGTGATAATCAGACCAGTCAGTGCATAACTTAATGCCAGTCGACGGCGATACGACGACTTTGGCGGTCAAGGCGGCTGCTTTCTCAGCTGTAGTGATAATGAGACTAACCGCAGTCCGGGAAAATTACATACCCAGCCGTTTCGGATTTCTAAACAAACCGAGGTCCAAAGCAAAGCTGTATCGGACATGGAGCCCGTTACGGAAAGGATCCGAGGGCAGTTCTTCGGCAGTCGAAAAAGCGGGCTAACCATTGCCCGATACTGATAGCTTAACCTGGGCGGTCTGTTAGACGCTCCGTGGGTGGTGGATACCACCATACCTCGGCCTGATGAACTCATTCTATTTCTTCTTTCCGAGTCCGAACGGCTGTTTCGTTACCAACTTCCAATCCAACGTAATCTTGTTTCCATTTCCGGTATCTTGTTTCCCTTTTCAGTACCATACACTTTCAACACCATTCTAATCAACCCTCCATCCCACGTCATGGCAACTGTCGCTATCCAGTATCCTGTCGGTCACGACTTCGATATCGAATACTATGAGAAGAAGCACATGCCGCTCGTTTTGAAGTGAGAAGCCCTCACCATACGGTAGAATGTCACTAAAAACGTCTACAGCGTCTGGCAATCGGTAGGCCTCAAGAGTTATGAGGTCATCAAGCTGGGAGGAGGAGGCGCGTACCAGGTCATTACCCTTCTCAGATGGGAAAGCCTTGCCGCATTCCAGAAGGCTGCTGCCATGGAGGAAGCAAAGACTTTCAAGGATGATGTGAAGAACTTTACAACAGCAGTAGCTACATCAGTCGTTGGCGAGACTGTCGCGCAGGGCTAAGTTGGGCCTACAGACGAAACTACATTGTAGCTATAATATCAACAAGACATTGCTATATACTAGCTACAGTAAGGGTAACAATGGTGGCTGTAAGCTACATGCTGTAATCTAAAGCAAGAGCAACAGTAGAGATTAAGTAATGAACGTATGGTACTCAGTAGTCGATAATTGGACGAATGCTAGCGTTGTGCTTGGTGATAATTAAACTATTGTGCTCAAATAGACTCTGAGAAGACGAACATTCTTTGTTTAACCATCAACCAAGGCAAGGCGTCTTGCAAACCCTTGAAAAAGCTGCACCCCACCTCCACCGGCCGCGCTGCAACTCAAGTCCGCCCCCTGCAGTTGACTCCCGGAGTTAAAGTGGTTCCCGGACCCTAATACGCGTTGCATCATCGGATTGGTAAGCTTAGCCTTATAGTATGTAGAAGAGACCTTAGTCGATACCTGGTTATAAAGACAGGGCGATCCTGTCTGGATATTCAGTCTACAGACATATCCAACATAACTTCAACTTTAACCTCGAAGTCTTTTGTCACACCTCTTCGCTATAACAATGGCTCCTCTTGAAAATCTTGCAGTCCCTCAAGGCTCTACTGTTCTTGTGACTGGAGCTAACGGCCTACTGGGATCCAACATTGCCGATCAGTTCCTCGAATATGGCTACAAAGTTCGCGGCACTGTCCGAGACACCGAAAGAGATGCCTGGCTCCAGACTTTCTTCGACAAGAAGCATGGAGAGGGCAAATTTGAGCTTTTCAAGGTTGCTGACCTAGAAACCGAAACCGCATTCGATGATGCCGTTAAGGGTAAACCTACCATCTGGAAATCGTGATTGTGCGTTCAACAGCTAACATATGCTGCATAGGCACATCTATTGTTGCGCACACCGCGAGCATCATGAGCTTCTCTGGGGATCCCAACGCTGTCATCCCTCAAGCGGTTGCCTTCGCCCAGAATGCCTTGAAGTCTGCTTATAAAGAAGCTTCCGTGAAGCGATTTGTCCTTACGTCGTCATCAGCAGCCACTTACTCCGCTAGGCAAGGTGTTCCCGGTGTCGATATAACCGAGGATAGCTGGAATGAATCCGCTGTCAAGGCTGCATGGGCAGACCCTCCCTATACTCCTGACCGTGGCGGTGTCGTCTATGCTGCTAGCAAGACAGAGGCTGAACGAGCAGTCTGGAAATATCACAATGAGAATCGAGAGAAGCGACCCGACTTGGTTGTTAACACAGGTGAGGATTGCCAGCTCGTGAGGTTCGCGCTTGAAATTGACATTTTTCAGTTCTTCCCAACTTCAACTTTAGCAAAACTCTGGATCCGGCCAGCCCGAAATATCCTAGCAGTTCCGCTCTTCCCGTAGCTCTCTGGAAGGGACAGGTGACACCTTTCCACAGGACTATTGTACCACGTATGTATTCTGCCTTCGTTATTGAATAGAGAGTAGTAGCTAAGCAATTCATAGAGTACTTTATTAACACCCAGGATACCGGAAGGCTGCATGTAGCAGCGGCCATCTTTGACCATGTTAAAGAACAAAGAATCTTTGGTTTTGCAGGACGCTTCAGCTGGGACGAAATCTTGGATGTACTTCGCAAGGCCGCGCCTAGCAAGGAGTTGCCCGACAACTTTTCTGCGGGATCAGATCCCAATGAGATCAAGCCTCGGGATAAGGCAGAGCAATTGCTCCGGGATCTTGGTCGTCCGGGCTGGGTCAGTTTGGAGGAGACTATTCTTGACAACATCTCCGATGTTAAAGATGCTTGAGCGCTCGACTATGCCGAGACGCAAACAGCGGCATTGCGCGATTGAGGTGGGATTGGAGTGGACATGGCCGCGTCGCAATTGGTTCGACGAATGTGCTCAAGCAAGATCTCTGAACATAATATGAGCTAGTTACGAACTATATAACGATATTTGGTAGAGAGATTGAATATCAGACTTAACAATGCTCTGTCTGAATGACGGCGTGGTCTCCGGGATTCCCAAACATCAAGGCATAAGAAAAAGAATCTGTTTACAGAGGCAAAGCTGCCCAAAACACCAATAATCTACGCCAAAGTGCCATTAGCCGGCACCAATAAATAACCTTCTCGAAAAACTCGCAGCAACTCCCAAAATGGCGTATTGCTTCTACTCCGCCCTGCTCAGCCCAACCCAGCCCCAATGCATTCCTGACACCAGAAAGCCATTTTAGGTAACGTACAGAAGATGGCGCACGTCGGTGAGAAATTAGCCAGGGAGCTGTAAAACAAGGGGTAGCTTTTGGTGCGTGAGGGCTGTCACTTTAGTTTTCAGCTCGACGCCACGCTTTCATTTATGGTGCACTTTGGCGTTGACTTCATTTTTCCCCGCCTGTGCGTCTCAACGGTGGCTCACCTGTCTAGCCTCTTATTCGTCAATGGAAAAGCAGGCTCTGGTCTGGTCGAGTCTCGGCGACGCCAGTTTCGATAGGTTAAATCCACAGCCTTAAATCGTATCATTATAATAAGCGGTCTGTTCCGGCGCAGGACGGATGAGGCTCTGCATCAACCTCCAACTCTCGTTCCCTTGCCTATCTTTACTCTTGATTCATAATGAGAAGTTTTGTTTCTACCCAGATCGTAAGTCTGGGATTGCTGGCGCTTGCGAATGCCCAGACTCTTCCCGAGGACTTGACTGGTGCAATTGCCAATTATTCCTCTCTCTCCCTTTTTCGCAGCCTCCTCAGCGCATCCCCTCAAACTCTTACCACATCTTTATCTGATAAAGACACCAACATCACCGTTCTGATTCCTACCAATGATGCCATCAACAGCTACCTGAAAAGTTCTGGCGTCTCAGACGTGACAGAACTCAGCCAAGACGACGTGCAAGTATTCTTCAAATACCATGTTCTGTCTGCTTCTCTTGTATCAAAGGACTTTGATAGCGCACGGGGCTTGTCTGTTCCTACTCTACTCGATGACTCGCAGTACAACAACAGAACTTCTGGCCCACAAATCGAAAGCCAGTTCGGAGACAAGGCTACCGGCCAGGTAGTCTTTGCTTCGAAAGAAGACCGAGATGAAAAGAGAGCCGAAAAAGACATTGATGGCCCAACTGTCAATCTTCGAGCAGGTTTGCTTCAGAATGTCAAGATGACTGCCGTGGATGGAAGCTGGGGCGCCAAGAATGTCAACACTTTCCAGATTGTGGACAAGTGAGTGCAGTCCCATGCTGCAAATGATGAATCGAAACTGACCATGATGTTTTTATCCTCCTAGAGTTCTATTGCCGCCTAGACCTTGTTCCACCACTGTTCAGAGCGTCAAAGACTCGAGGCTCACTGCTCTGAACAACGCTCTCATCAAGACGGAGATGTGGCCTGCTCTCGACACTTCTCGTAACGTCACATGTCTTGCACCGTCGACTAAGGCTTTTAAAGATGCAGGAAGTCCTGATACTAAGCTGTCGAAGCAGGATCTGACAGGGGCGCTGCTGTAAGTCGGCATGCCTACTCTACACCACGCAAGCTAACTTACTATCAAGGGCTCATACGTTGGATGAAGTCACGTACTCCAACTATCTACGAGACGGCCAGGTCATTGGCACTCTGAATAAAACCGAGGTCCGTGTGAGTATTCAGGGCGACGACATCTACTTCAACAATGCCAAGGTCATTGAGGCGAATGTTTTGACAAACAACGGCCTCATCCATATGTAAGTCTTCTTTGACCTGGTTTGTACTTGGTATCTCATTACTAACTCAGATTAGATTGGATGCTGTTATTGAAGCGAATGGCAAACCTAGTAGCACAACCACAGCGACAACCGAGACCGCAAGTGCTAGTGCTACGTCAAGCGGGGCTGCTGAAGCAACCGTTACAACAGGCAGCGATAACTCTGCCGCTTCGCTCTCGACTGCTTTCTCGACACTTTTTGCTTTGATTGTTGGCCTTGTAATGGTTTGAAAGCTGCTTGGGCGGCTGGGATCTGGCTTGGTGATGCACTTGGGGATATACGATGTCACTAATGATTTATGCCGAGATTGTCAGCGTGCTTTAATTTATAATCGTTCGACTTGCCATTAATTTACTGCATCTCTGGCAACGTCAGCGATGAGATTATCTAATATGCTTTTCAAATACCCGAAAGTGGTTGCTGTACACTCAAATCACCGGGTTCCTCAACCTGCTCGCTTCTGATGGGAGTGAGCCAAACCCTCTCCTCTCACTTGACCGTTGCTCATTCAAGTTGTGAATGCATATTCCAATGCAGGCTGCGATGAAATAGGTAGGCCCATAGATCATTATGCCATGCGCTAGTGAGTTATTTGAGTCGCCACCTAGTTCATACAAACATCCATGTAAATGAGTGCATTATCTGTCCCCCACCCTCTTTGCCAAAGCAGGTTGAGCACCCACACTGCAGCTAAGAAAACAGAAATGAGGCTCTGGATAAACTCAGTTCACCATAAGAAGGTTATGGCTCGCCATCGATCCTGAATTTAGATGGTGAGGCTTAAAGCCCCATCCTTTAATGGCGGACACCTGATGAGGTATCTCGATCGACGCCATCACTTGTCTGGTGTACTTGTTGAAGCAATATATTTAAATAGCAAGTTAGTGTCCCTAATGTGTAAGAGTTCCAGTCCACAGCATGCTCAATAAGGCTCGCCGAAGTGTGCGATTAGATGCCGAAGTCGAAGCTGATCTTGACTGCACCAGACTCAGTTTGTAATTAATTGAACTATCAAGCTGATCAATGCTGTTTTCAACGATATGCAAGTACTTTACCGTCATGTGGCAATTATATCTGAAGTCCCCATTCAACAGAACTTGTGCAAGTGAGCGATTACTTCTTATTTGATTGCGTGTCAAAGAATTACGCTCATCTGTGGCGACAGATGTCGAGATTCGCTTTATGTTAAGTTTTGTAGCGGCATCGTCGCGCTTCCATGGAGCTTACGAGATGGCTGATTGGAGTAGCCGGATGCAGCTCGACCTTTCCCTTGAGATGGGAGCCAGAAGCTTTTCAAGCTAGGCACAGAACCAAAAGTTGACCTATGATAATTGTGCGACAAGCAGCTAACGCGAATTTGTTGTAGCTGTTGAACCAGCCTTATCGCTCTGATTGGCTAGGGCGGAAATTTGCTGCCGACAGAGTAGCCGCCAAGTCAACACAGCCTCACGTGAATCACTCACTTTTGCTGACGCGCAAATGCAGAGGCTGCTTATCTGGCCTCTTCAATATCACTGACGTTCATCTGCTCTCAGCAATCTAATACTATCCTTCAAATCCCACTAATCCCTTCTAGGCGTGATGTCGGGTGAATCGGATGAGGAGAAGGAACGCAAGAGGGACAAGGTGGGAGACTTTGTGTATGCGCCATTTATCCCTTGTCAGCAACGTCCCTCACCCGACGTTTTGCTACGCATCCTTCCCGCTAGACCCTAGTGCACACACTGACGTTTGACATGTAGCAAAAAGAACTTCAACAAAGGCGAATTAGCTTTGAAACATGCTGTGGGTCTTGGGCAAACGCCCAATGTGGTTCCTCTGGCCCAGCCTGTCGTCGATGGACCACTTCGCCCAGTTGAGGTTGGTTGGCATCCTGTCGGCGGCTTCGCTGGCAAGTGGTTCGCCGAGGAGACTGGATTGGGAAAGATGATCACGGAGAGAATCAATAAATACCCGGATCCGACGCAGCACTGGGCAGTACTTGTTGGCGAGTATGCCCATCAGCTATGGATGGTGAGTCTACTCCTTGAGCGCCAGCGACACTATCTAACACGCGATGCGTTACAAGGATGAGAACTTTGATGTCATCTACACAAACACCAAGGTCGACCCAGAAGAGTGGCATACTTTTCAAGTCGGGGAGACGCGCTTCAATGACGATGCATTACGACGAGCTGGTAAGCTTGGCCCTATCTTGACCTTCCTATGAACTGTGAATTCAAGTCGGGTTCATTGCTGAATCTTGAATCTCCATAGGCGAGTCCGTGATCGAAAGCATTAGATCGAAACAGCCCACTTACAATCTCATCACCAATAACTGCCAGACGTACGTACTACAACTACTAGACGCCATCAAGGTTGGTGTGAATAAAGAGTTCGGCACCACCCTGGCTGTCTACGAGAGGCTTTTTGGTCCAGGCAAGATTCAAGATCTTTTCGCGGGCCCCGAGAGGCCCGAGGAACAGCCTCAGCTACTGCCACCGCCAGAGGGAGAGATGCCCGAGCATCCTGGTAGATCGGATACGGTCTCTTTCGCACAGAGTGTTATGAACGAGAACACGAATCAATTGGACACTGAAAGGGAATTAGAGAGGCATGAAGATGAGAAGAAGGAGGACAAGAAGAAGAAGAGTTTCTTCTCGCGCTTCAAACGGAGTTGATAATTTTAACAGCGATCGTTTAGAGGCTGTAGCGCTTGGCGGCGAGTAAAGGACTTTCTCATGACGATATATAGACGATATTCCGAAACTGCGTTCAGACACTTCCTTTTCTATACTGTTGACATCCCTTGAAATTAGAGCTCACTGGGAGTAAATATTGACGTGGAACCCAATTGTCGACAGAAGACAAGCTGTCGGCCACATCCCACTGGGGGCTTGCTCTTATCGGAGAGGTTTAGGATGGTTCTGCATCAGTAACTCCTCGACAGTTGGGGGACTATCTTCAGCGCATGCTAAAATACTATGTTTGGCTGGGCGAAACGACTGAGTCATGCAAGGAGTATTGTCAGTGGCTTCGGCATTGCTGAGCCTGATATGACGGACGAGTCAAAGATTGAACACTTCGGTGTTTTCCAATCCATTTTCGGGAGACTTGTGAACACATCAACAATGGCAGCCTGAACTGTCAAAGTGCACTGAAGTTTCCAATCCGAGGACCTCTCCCGCTACATTGCAACACAAGTCAATCAATATGATAGAGTCTAGAGGTAAGGCTGGCCTGGGCCTTGCTAACATGAAGTGGCACGGGTCTCGAATGCCGCCACGGCCAGAGCTCTTGGCCAATCAGAGCATATTAAGTCTAAACATTCATCAAGACGTCTTCACCTTACGTCAAGTAAGGCCGGTAAACCCTGCAGGTACGGTCTTTGTGGATATCAAATCTTGTGGCTTTCACAAACATGTAGTCAAGTGGCCTGAGTGAGGCTTGTGTCGTTTTATTGTCTAAAGTATGGTGATCAAGTTTTTCTCTACCGCCATCAGTAAAGTATACAGCTTGGGTGCAGAGCTGCCACAATTTAATCTCTTGAATAACCTCCATTCTTGCGCATTCTACGACTAGGTAGTGTCGTACTCAGCAACTTATGTCAGCGGTTCAGTCTTCAAATATTGAGAAAGCCGAGAGTTTACCATGTACCTATCAGCCTTACACCATCGTTTTGGCGTTTTTCTTGGATGTCTGAACCTGAGTTCGAAAGGTTCTGGACTCTTGTTTTAGGTTAATAGATGTTTAGTGGCTTCACCTTTACTCTAGAATGGAGGTCATGAGTTGGTTGTGGCTAGCTAAAATTCCAGTAATGAGTAGCTCCGATGTGGCGTGCCTGAAAACACGGGGCAAAGTCCACCGATTTACATTGTTAAGAGGAAATGTTTGGTTCAAAACTCATAAAGACAAGGGCTTGCAGGAACCTTTTGCCGTATCACACTCTGAGGCTGTTCAATTTTCAACGAACTTCAACCAGTTATATAGCTATCATCTTGGTTCATGATAGGCCAAGATGCTGTTTTCAACCATGTGCATCTCCTCCTCCATCCTTCTCGTTCTCCAACTCGTTTCTGGAGCAGTCGCGGCCCCTGCCAAGGGAGTCGCTATTTTTCTTGATGATGGTAGTACCGGCACTCTTGTTGCAAGGGATTTGACTGTAGATCAGCAGAATGCACTTAATATTCACAACCAGAAAGTCCGTGCACGGCTGAAGATCCCGGCTGAAGATCCCGGCACTTGTTTGGGACACCTCCCTTGAGAATGATGCAAAGAAGTGGGCGCAGCATCTAGCCTCAATCAATAAAGCAGTACGCTCTAATCAGTCCACAAGGCCTGGCATGGGTGAGAACATCTTTAGCTTTACGGGATCCGGTCCAATGATCAATGCTGGTATGGCCTGGTTAGTTCTTCCCACTTCGAGGTCATAGTACTATGCTGTAGCTTACAACATCGCTAACGTGCTTGAATAGGGTGAAAGAGCAAGCGAAGTTCAATCCCGCACTAGGAAATATCTTTACTGATAAGGTTGCATCCCAAGGGGTTTCCAACTACAGTAAGTTCCTAATAATAACTTTGCATTGCTCGATCTGACATCTGAATCTAGCTCAAATCGTTTGGAGAAATACTACACGTGTTGGTATAGCTACTGTTAAGAACACCACTGTTTCTGGCTCCTTCACTTGGTATGTTGTTGCCCGGTACTCACCCCAAGGCAACATAATCGGCAAGCAGATATATTGAATGAGCAAGCGTAACCGCATCAGGATCGTCTGCTGTAAGACAAACCTTTGACATATCAGCAGTCTATGTCGGTGTCGAGTGCGACGAGAGGTGATGCCCTGTTGATTTGCCTGATATGCCAAGGATGCTGTTCCTGCCCCGGAGAGTAGGCTAAAGCATGGACCCAATGTTAAAGCTTGGCAATATATTGAACATTGAACCTTCAACATTTGCTTATCACGATTCAACTATGAACTAGTGAAGTCTCTCATATGCTCAGGTAATTGGATTCCCTGGTACGTGGATAAGAGAACCAGCCGTTGGGAAATAGGAAGATCTAGCCTCAGGGTAAGTCGGAAACAGTTGGACGCCGGCGCCGAAGAAGGGCACTCAGTCTCGGCGATGGTCGATAGAACTTCTATTTAATTGAGGATGCCAACTGTTCGCCCAGAGATGGATAGATTCTTGATTGCTGATATTCCCTGGGACCTTTCAAGGGTGAAAACCCAGTTGTGATTGTTGATGTCAAGTGGAGATGAAATCAGGAACAGATGTTACGTCATGGAGCCTCCAGCTGTGCTGTAACTTGATGCGCACGGGCTATGTTAAGTTGCTCTGAGAAGCGCCCAAACAACTTCATTCTGACAGTCATGACCGGAGGGTATCAGCTTTTACGTGAATGTGAATTCGTACTTTAGTGCGGCACTCAATAATCCCATCCAGCGTTCCCTTCCACCAAAATTTGGCTAAGATACCTGGCCAACGATGCTTCCAGGTTATTTCTAGAAACCTTCGAATGGTCTCGACTAGTGCGACATGGGAGAACCTCGCCAATCAAGATAAGACGGCATGGGCAAAGCTTGTTCTTTGACAGGTTTGCGGAGTAAGACGATTTTATTCCAGAACATAGGCTTCACGCATGTGGGCAACCCAATTCCCTAGTGAATAGGGCAATGCATAGATAAACAAAACACCAGCTGTCAGACTCATATCTAGAAAGAAAATGGAACGTCGGCGAATCAAGCGGGCTGATAGCGAGTGTTTGATAGAAAGATGGCTGGTGACTCCGCAACCGGCTGCAATTTACCGATGCCGATCAAGGTTGCGTCACGATACGGGGACCTTAGGTCGGGCACGGACACACGAGTCCGGTATCAAACAACCAAGAGTATGAGTAGGATGCGGAGGCATGTAATGCGGGGGAGATAACCTAGAACACGATAGGAAATAGTAATACAACTACCGCGGATGGCTTCAACCAGCTGATGCGTCGTTACCACCTTGAGTCAAGGCGGACCGGATACAGATATGCAAATCACCTATCTCGAGAGGGGATGTGACCCGGGGTTGACGGTATGAAACCGACCAAGGGCGGGAGTAACTCCATGGCCCACGGTCCACATGAGGGGTACCCAATCCGCTTGTGGGTATTTGACGCTTAAACTAGAGTTTGTTCCCTTATCACCGATCACATGACCGGTAGCATAGCGGGATGCCCGACTATCTCGACTATCAGTTCTATCATAGTGATGGATGTGAGTGGCGTTTGCCTTGTGAGCAGTGTCAGCTGGCCATATCAATGACACTCGTAAAAATAAATAGATTGGAGTGCCCCCTAGAACAGCCCAGACAAGATTATCGCTAACTCACCAAGAAACTACCTCAACACTGTAAGGAAGTCACTCTACCGTCAACATGTTGGGTATTGGTGCCGCCATATTTGCATTGATAGCTATTACTATTGCCTTTATCGCAAAGAAAACACTCAAGCCACAAACAAAGGAAAATCTTATCTCAAGAGCTATCCCCGCCGCCCCACCACTCACACAACCTTTGCCCTCAACATGGTACAAGTCTGACGATATTTATGAGCTGGAACGAAGGGCTATCTTCTCAAAGAAATGGATCTTGCTCACTCACAAGTCACGGTTCAATCAGACTGGTGCTTGGATTCGTTATGCTGAAGCTGGCTTCGACTTCTTCCTCATCCGAAACGCTGAGGGTGCTATCCGAGGTTTCCACAACATCTGCCGACACAGAGCATTCCCAGTCGTCACCAAGGACAATGGCCAGAACAGCGTCCTGTCTTGCAAGTACCACGGATGGTCGTATGGTCTGAACGGACAGCTCGCCAAGGCTCCCCTTTACCAAGATCTTCCAGGATTTGACCGATCCAAGAACGGTCTTTTCCCTCTTCACCTTCACGTCGATGACAAGGGTTTTGTCTGGGTCAACATGGACGCTAAGCCCCAGCCCGAGATTGCCTGGAACGAGAATACCAGAGACGGATCTTTCAACCTTGACGACTACCACTTCGACCATGTCAAGCAGGACACCAGCAACTACAATTGGAAGGCTTTAGCCGACAAGTACAGCGCAAGCAGCGACGCCGACAACCTCAACAACGCTACTGAGCGCAATGAGAAGGGCACTTCTGTCGTCAGCGACTTTTATTTCCCCAATGCTTCCATGGCTATCACGTAAGTTTGACAATCCGAATTAACCCACAACGAACAATAACTAACAACACCAGACCCCACTTCTTCTTCCTTATGCGATGTGTTCCTACATCAGCCACCAAGTCTCAGCTCCAATATGAGGTCTACAGACATAAGAGTGCAAGCGAAGATGATTTCAAAAAGATCGACGACATTCTCCAGCGAAATGCCAGCGAGGTTGAAGCCCTCTCGAGCCCATCGGAGAAGAACCTCCGAGCGGGTGTCTTGGTTGATCAGACCCCTCTTCACTTCCAGAATCAGGTGTATCAACTAGTTGAGCACCACCGCAAGCTCGAGGGCGTGGCTGGACGTGAGATCCGACCGGCACAGCAGATTCTTGACAAGTCTGCTACCAAGACTGAGCAGGATGAGAGTCTATTTTCTTCTTGCTCGGGTCTCTCGTGCGGAAAAATAGCCAAGGACTTGTCCTGGTAATGAAAGAAATTGTAAAAATAGAAAAATAGAACGAAAGTCGGTTTAGCATGGTTGGAGTTTCTGCTAGCACAGTAGTGAAGAATACTAGATAATATTTGAGTCGCTGGAATTCATACCTAAAAGCATACCATCATTGAAGGTCATTAAAGGCTTTGGTCCTGAAAGATTACATTGTTGTATGAGTGAATACCCAAGTTCGTTCATGAACATCAACTGTACAAAATGTATTCAACTGTTATGATGCATTTGCTCATAGTCACTGGAAAGATATTCGCTTGATACTAAGATCTTGGCAAGGCTTTGATTTACAACTGTTTCAACACATTACTAGGCACGACCCTCTGCCCATTTCACTGGGCTACCATCTTCCGACAACGCGTATCATACATCAAGCCCACAGTTATAGTTTCAAGTCTGTTTCAACAATCTTGGCTACGACTTAAGCGTTGGGGTCAAAATATGGTCGCTCTGCCTGTGGGGTGATACGTAGCATATGTCGGCGCGTTTGACCCTCCTTTACCTGAAAATCTCGAAGTGCGGAACTGTTGGTGGTAAAGGTCAATCGTCGTTCCTTACCAAGAATAGAGATTGCAAGGAGTTGGACACTCCAAGACTTGGTAGGATTTTTTTTACTTACTGTTGTGTAATGCGATTGTCGTAAACAACAACTGTGCCTGGTGTCCAATGGATCCGGATGTGCCAATCCTGTCCATGTTCGATGTGGTTGTAGAGGAAGTTAAGAGTGTTGGCTACAAGCAATCAGTACCTTCTCGTGTTATTCAAATCTAGTGTAGCGGCATACCACTTTCTTCTTCCTTCAAGCCTTGGATACGTCTTGTGTATAGTCGGTTGACGTACAGGGACTTTGACTTGGTTACCTGCATCAAAAGTGAGCGGGTGAATCTTCTTGGGTGTATGGACATCTGAGGGAAATAGCTTACGGGGTGAGTGCGAACAACTGGGTGGATAGTTTCGATTGGTTCGCGAATGTAACGCTCTTTGTGATCGGCCACCTTGGCCTGTTCAAAGCCAGAATGTGTCGCCTCAAGGCCATGGAGTTTCTCGCGGTAAAGTGGTGATAGTGCCTCGTATGCCGCTACTGTTGACAGGTAGAGTGTATCACCACCGGACTTGGGAGCATCCAGTGCCAAGAAAGTAGTCAAACCCATGCCGTTGCTTAAAAAGACAATGTCAGCCAGATCGATGCTAATAGTGACTTGGGATGGAGAGGCCTACATCTCGTATGACATATCGGTATGCCACTTGATGCTGCTGACATTGTTTTTAATCTCATTATCTGCAGCTCCAGCCCTAGTAAGAAGTGTCAGCGACCTATTCCAGTTAGTGAAAATCGGCACCATTACTTACGTAAAATCCCGATAAACAGGCAAGAGTTCAGGATGACCCTTAACCTGACCTCCATGCTGATGCACATGCAACTTGCCAAAATGAGCACCAAACTCCTTCTGCTTCTCGAAGCCGATGTCAACGAAGTCTTGATCGTAGAAGACGACGACCCCTCTTTCAGCTGCGAGAAGAGCGAGTTCGTCCTTTTGCTTTGAGTCAAGAGCGCTCAGCTGAAGACCACGAACTTGGGTGCCAATGGCAGGGGTAATTTCCTCGAACTCAGCACCAGGGGCACCCAGTAGGGAGGCTTTTCCAGGGTCTGCTCTTAAACCGGGGTCCTCATGCTTGAACTCTTCCAAGGGAGGCTGTAGGCCTGGCTGGGCATGAGGAAGATAGTGGGAATATTTGTACTGGTAGGGTTATATGTATTAACACCGTGCGCTCAAAACACGGTTATCATGTTGCTTCACAAACCTGTTGTTCCTGATAATTGATTGAAGTGTCATACTTCACTTGAGTGATTGACTCGTTACTGGTAGCGGTAGTGGTTTCTGTGGCCATGTTTGCTGATTGTGTTATCTGATGCTATTTCAATATTGCCACGGTCACTCCAGTATTATTGCCGCACTTCGCCTAGCTTTTATAAATCTCATCTCTCAGGATAATTGTTCCATGCTTGGTAAGATGGAGCGGGGACATGCCGATGATCCTAAACAGATAACGCACCTAACCCCACGAGCTTATTGCGACATCATCTACACAGGTGATGCGACACCTACCAACATGACCCTAATTGCCCGATCTTATCAGCTATCCCCGGTCCTTCGCAATGTATTTCCGAGATGACGAGCGTATCATAATGTCTTTGATTCGCCTGCTCTCCAGGTTTATCGCGTCGGATACATGCTTCCTGAACTTGACTAGGTGTTTCGTGATACATACAGATGATGGCGACGCCGCGATGAAACAGCAAGGTGCAGTACCGGTATTAATATATACAAAGACAGCGAATAGTTTCCGGATACAGCCAGGTATTCGATATCATTTGTTCACACCTGTTGATTTTGTTTGTTGCTGATGGCTACTATCAAAGATACGGCACAAATTGCTGTTGGGCATACGCCTTCGTCAACCGACGACGATGTCGCTGTTCCGTTACCGATAGAAACGAACGAGCATACATCACGAAAGCAACCGATTTGGCGAAGAGTCCTTGGCATCTTTTGGGACTCGGTGGATGGCGATCCTCGAGATAGAAGATATATCCAGAAGCTCGATACCTATCTCTTGTGAGTCCATCTCTAAAGTCGACGGGCTGTGGCTCATAGAATCATCCAGTTCTTACATATGTCTCGGGTACTTCATCAAGTATCTGGACCAGACAAATATCAGTATGTATCAAAATTTCGCAGGCCTTTCTATAGCCCTAATCTCCTGCAAGGCAATGCATTTGTTAGCGGCATGAAAGAGGACGTGAGTACCCTGATAGTCCTGAAGGTGTATCCAGAAGGACGTAGCTAACACGTTTACGAAATTAGTTGAAACTCTTTGGAAACGAACGAAATTTACTCAACAGTTATTTCAACATTGGCTACCTGATCGGAACGGTCCCGACACAAATGATACAGCTCAAGTACATCCGACCCTCGATCTGGATCCCGACATGCGAAGTATTATGGTCAGTCTTGGTTATGGCCATGGCAGCAGCCAAGAATGTCGAAACTGTATGTGGTCATTACATATGCTGAGTGCCAAGCACTAAGCGGATAGTTTGAACTGACTTTAGTGCCATAGCTGTATGGACTTCGCTTCTTCACAGGGCTCCTTGAAGCATGTGCATTTCCGGGCTACGCAGCCCTCCTTGGAGGATGGTATGGACCTCGGGAATTAACCAAGAGAATGGCTATCTTTGAGCAAACCAGTGGCATTGCCTCAATGTTTAGCGGCTACCTGCAAGCCGCTTTGTACAAAGGACTTGGAGGACGGCACGGCTTAGCGGGTTGGCAATGGCTCTTCATTTTCGACGGGATCATCTCGATCCCCATCGCGGTCTGGGGCTTCTTTGCTATTCCTGATCTGCCACATACAACTCGGGCGTTCTACTGGAAGAAAGATGTGCGTTACTCCCAAGTTTTCCAAGAAGTCGAGGAAGTCAGTTTGAACAAAGACTAATCCATTTTAACAGGATCGGGAATACGGCATTCGACGGGCGGAAAACAACGGCCGTGTCGCGCCTCAACCACTGACCCTCCGAGCTTTGAAAGGCGTGTTCTTGAACTGGAGGCTTTGGGTTTTCATTCTCCCTTATTTGTAGGTGTTTGATAAAAGACAACTACACCTTTCCGATGACAATCATCGTGCTGACACTTTGCAGGATGGTTGCTCAAGCAGGAAGCGGAACAGGCTATTTTAACCTGTACCTCAAGGACAAGGGCTATAGCGTAGTGCAGACCAACGTTCTACCCACTGCCGGCAATGCGATTAGTGTTGTAGCAGCCTTCTTGGCGGGTGGTATCGTCGATGCCACTCAGGCGCGCCTGACCGCGTCTGTAATTATACAGATTGCTGTTATGGTGTCAAACATCCTGCTCGCAGTCTGGTATATACCGGACGATGCAAGACTCTTTGCGTACTTCTTGTCATATGTCGGAAGTGCAGCGCAGCCTATCATTATTGTGAGTAGCAGAACTTATAGTTTGATCGTATCTTGGCTAACGCATGGACACTCAGTCGTGGGGCCATCATCTCAACGCTGCTGACCCTAACCTGCGACAACTTCTAGTCGCGACAGGAAACATTTTTACGTACAGTTTCTCTACATGGTTACCTTGTAAGTCAACTTCCAGGCATCTAAAACTTTCTATGGGCATCACACTAATATGGGCTGGAAGTGGTTCTTTTCCCTACCTACGATGCTCCTCACTACAAGTACGGTTACCAGGTCCTCATCCTGTTCGGAGGGCTCGCAATATTCGGCGCTTACTTACTCAAATTACTTCATGGTCGGTTTGGATAGGTCGACAGTGGTGGCTTGATGAAAAGACCCGAAAGTGCTCGGCAAGGGCGCGGTTACTAGGAGATATATAATTCTAATAGCAGATCTGGCCTAGGAGCTCACCTTACGTCCTGTGAGAATTTCTTTAGAGACATGACTTGGGGTAAACTTAGAGCCATTCAGAACTACGATTTATAATTGTGAAATAACACCCAGAGATCCAGGTTCAAATGCAACAGACATTTATAACCTTTTTAATCCGACTCTAGCTCCATTAAAAGTTCAAGACTACTCTTACGTTCTCGACTAGGTTGATAAACTTTGCGATAACGCAATAGAGGAGCTTTACTCAATCTAATCCGATATTTCAACCATACTGGAAGGTCCATCTGTGCTGTACACCTGCTTGTGAAAATCCGCCTTCTCAACTACCAAGCCAAAAGTGACCGTGCGATCTGATATCGAGAGAAGCATCCGTGAGTGGCGTCTGAGTGGTCTGGTATGCTCGAGTGGGTAACCAAGTTCTACCACTAATCAATAGGTTAGCGCACTGATAAAATAAGAAGATCAAGCCTCATTAAATAAGTTGCACGGACGAAGTGCTTACATGAAGCTTTGCATTGCCGTCGATAATACCACTTGCAAAAGACGTAAGCGGTTGGAGGGGTCGCAACGATTAAGGTCACAATCGCGATAATTGCCTCGATGTTCATAGCGTATCAGAGGGTTGGGTTCTTTCAGGTCTGGAACGAATGTGAGATGCGGCTGTATGACTCAGCATCCGTACGCAAAGTTCGTGTTGCCGGCGTATTATCAATCTGCTCGTGCAGTTCCCTTGCGTCGACGTTAGAATATCGCATCGCATCGTAGTAAGGAAGAAAAGCTTCTTAAATAACTTGAAGCCCTGAAGCTCCGAGAAAAGTCACAAATCGTGTTTGTTTCCTGTCGTGTCCTACAATACGCAAGCCTCAGGATGAAATGCAGTTCAGATTCCGGCATCAGCCATTGAGCTGGCAAGCCTGAGTCGGTACGGTACCATGACTCTCAGAGTGATGGGGTCTTCAGATTTCGGATTCGACCATTGATACTACTAGAGATGACAAGCGAGCCCAAACGACAGGCAATGATACAAGAGCCCCTGCTGTTCAGATTCAGGACGTGTCGAATCACAAAGTCGTAACGCTGGAGAGAACCACTCAGGGCTAGGATGGTGGGTCAGTCGGCCACGTTGAGGCCACCCAGTCTCACCCTGTCGCCCCCCTTGAGCATCGCGGCCACTCAGTCTCCACAGACACGCCCGGTCTAACTCACGAAAGGCAGGCTGCCACCTAGCAAGCCACTTCAGATTTCGGCTCAGACAAATCATTTCAGAGTTCCCAGAGCCTCATCATGTACAAATAAGGGACGATCCCCTCATACTTTGGCCATCTCAGTTTTACTCGTTTCAGCTCTACAAACGACTAGCATCCTGTCCCTTGACTCTTACTGCTTTCTTATACTTTATTTTTTCCATCGATATCTTTCCACTATGGATCCTGAACCTTTTCAGCCGAATCACAACACAACCCTGATGACACCCTGTATGGAAGCCAGACATCCTTCGCCAACTGAGGAGCAGTGGCTTCAGTACAAAGACATTATCCAGTATCAATTTCTTATGTGTAACATGTCGTTGGAAGTACTTGTCAATTTCCTATCATGTCTGGGCTTTGTTGTAACGTTAGTGCCACCACGGTTACCTCCTCGCTCGTCCGCTGACGAAAGCTCAGAAAGGCACAACTTGAGTATAAACTAAAGAAATGGGGGATTTCAAAAAACTTGAACAAGTCCACATGGCAATACATCGATCGCAAAATTACAAAACGCAAAAGAGAAGGCAAGGATACCAACGTAGTTCATTCAGGAAAACGACTCAAACAGTCAACTATCAACAAGGCAATCAATCGCCATCGCGAGGCGCCCACTTTCCCCCTCACGACTCAATGTAAGAACCCCATCACTTTGGGCATCTTCTCGTTAATATTAGGCTAACAAAACCAAGTAGTTCGCTCCCCTCCAGCATCGCCTACGAACCCTTATCTCACTTTGTGCACCCCACCACATATTCGGATGGAGTTTGAGTGGCCAGCTTCCCTACCCTGGTTGAAGTTCCGGGGTACATATCTTGCCCGTAAGTAAAAGGTCAGCTTTTATACTTGGAAATCACTAACATGAGTTCATACAGTGATTCGCGACTTTCTGGGCCTCAAAAATGTCCGTGTTGCTTCTAACGCTATACCCCAAACAATGCAAACAAAACTTCTCACGATGGCTATGGGACAGACGAACGCACAAGCTCAGGAAAGCGATGTGCTTACACATGTATCCAACATGGCTACGCAGATTGGCAAGACAATGCCTGAGTGGTACGAAGGCGAACATCTGCAAACCACCCAAAGCCTCCTGCATTGCCGAGGAAAAGACGCCATGCCACATGGTCTGAAGTTAATTATTTATCAAGTCTCTAACGGGTTTCTAGAGAACCTGAGATCCATGGAGGCATGGGCAGAGATCTATGACCTTCTTGTGGGACTTAATATCCTAGATCTCCAGATTGATCTGAAGAAGCGTCATGCTGATGACATCATTATTAGAACGTTTATGGAAAATCTCTTTCAATATTCGATCTTCCAGGCAACCATCAAGGCCGGGGGCCACATGAGTCATTTCCGACGCAATCTGGATCTTGTCAGATGGCTGCTCAGCTGTGGTCTAGACCCCAATAATGAGCTCAAGTTATTGACTTTTGAGTTTGGCCAGACAGAAGGGAATAAAATGCCACGACCCATCGAATTGGCAATCTCATCGGGTCATATAGAGTTAGTCGAGCTTCTCCTCAGTTTTGGGGTGGATATTAGTGACAGCAGTTTCTCCAAAAACTCAGCCATAGAGACAATACTGCAGCCAGACCTCTCTGATGCCATCAAGTATCGCATCCTCGACTTACTAGTCCGGCATGGTAACCCAATCAACCTGGACGAGAGACTCTACTGGGCAATCAGGATACAGGATCTGGACTCTATGAGAGTCATTTTGAAACTAGTTGTTGACCCGACAAAAGCGTTGCAAATCAGCCATGGCCACAATCGTGGCCTTAGTCCACTCTTTGAGGAGACTGCATTTAGTGCAGCGATTGCGGCTGGCAGCGACGCTACAGATGTGATGTTCGATCACGTCGCCTTCTTAGACCCTTCCACGTTCGAGGCTCCGTTCGTTACAGCGGATACATTCATTGCTGCCGCCAAGAAAGGCGACGATGCAACTATTCTTCGCCTGCATGAGATCTGTCCCAACATTGGCGGCACTCGCAATCAGCGCGGTATCAAACCGGTCCAAGTGGCCGTGTCATTAGGTCATTTATCGACATGCAAGCTACTCTTACGTCTTTATGACGGGTATTCTTCCGCTCTTCTATTTCTTGCCGCACTCATACATCGTAAAGACATTCTACAGTTCTTTATAGATGAAGGAGCAGATGTGAGTGCACCTATAGATTTAGATGACTGTTCAGAATGTGTGAGGGTCTACAGTCACGTTACGAAAGACCTCAACAGCCTATCATCAGATAGTGCATTCACGATATTGCTCCAAAAACGTGGATACGGAGGATTTGTCAGCTGTGGAGCATTTGATTACTACAGTCTTCGAACCTTGATTGAGAATGGTGCTCGGTTGACTGGGGGTGAAATATGGCAGTTCGCAAGGTGGGAATCTCCCAAGACACTCCTCGCCGCGTTGAATGCTGGTGGTAACCCCAATGAGCGAGACAAATCAGGGGAGAGTGCACTGCAACATGCAATGGATAGCGTTTCAGCTTCCGAATATGAGGCGCCATACCTAGAGGAAGTCCAGAGGCGATTCCAGGTCGTTGACATACTATTGCAGCATAGAGCGGTATTTCTCGGCGGAGAACTTGTTTCAGCCATCCGCTATCGGGACTTGGACCTGATCCCACTTGTTTCAAGCTACTGTTGGGACTTGAAAGATACCGACCGTTATGGAGTATCTAGTCTTGAAGCAGCCATTTCGATCTTGGATGGGGATAGCCTTGACCAAGTGGTTGAAGCATACGACGGTCATTACGACCCAGGTTCATTGTGCGCCGCAGCTCAAGTCGGAGATTTGTCACTTATCGACCTTCTTCTCACCAATCGTCCCGCGCAGTCAGACTTTCATGTTTTGGAAGGCACAGCTATTGGACTGATTGCCATGTCTGGAGATCTCAATTGCCTGCAAAAGCTCTTCCGGTATCTCCCAGATGCTAGCGAGCCCAATTCTGCATTGATTCCAATCTCTCTGGATGAAGGAGACTGTATGACGGGCGAAGTGGCTTTGTCTGACAGTCAGCTGTATTGGCGCCAGTCTTACGTCATGCGCAAGTGCGTTTATGGAAGTCCTCTAGCAATCGCTTCCGTTGCCTCAAACACGTCCGGCTTCGAAGAGCTCTTGAGCAGAGGCCATCAAGCCGATATACTTACATGGACCAACATCGCCCATAGGCGGAGTTTTCCTCATTTGGAGTTGCTGTCTCATTACCAACAACGACTTGATGCATCCCTTCTAGCACCTCCTGACTTTGCAACTCCTCTGTCGATCGCTGTGGAACAGGGGAACAAAGAACTAGTAGAGTATTTGTTAAGAGCAGGAGCAGACATCGACGAATACGCACTTTGTCGCTCCCCGCTTCAGCTTTCAGTGGAGCTAGGTAACCTGGAACTCATCAGTTATCTTCTCCATAAGGGGGCCGATATCAATGCACCACCTGCAACTAACAGAGGTGCCACAGCTCTCCAACTTGCTGCCATAAATGGAAACCTTGGTATAGCACGTGAGCTGATTGATCGTGGAGCCCGGATTAATGCTCGAGGTGCAAAGGAGCATGGAAGGACAGCGCTAGAAGGCGCAGCAGAACACGGAAGGCTTGATATGGTGGAATTCTTGATCCGTTATGGGGCTCTTTACACAGGGAATGGTCGAGGCCAATTCCTAAGAGCTGTGGAGTTTGCAAGTATACAAGGCTTCCATACTGCAGCTAGTTTTCTGAAACGCCGTGGTGGCTGGACGAACGGGGACGAGCGTCGATTCATGGCAGGGTGGCGCTTTTCCTATCCTGACGAATCCTGCTGCGACGAGCTACATGATCTCGATACCGAGTGCGTTCATGACTCTCGCGGTAGCAAGAAGGAAACTTTGGATATTAGATTTATGACTTACAGCGACGATCGTATATTCCCACAGGATAACGTCAGTCGTGAAGATCTTCACAGGCATTACGAGAGAATGAGTCGTCCTGGAAACGACTGTGTACTCTCTGGTGAGTCAGGTTCAGAGTCAGGGTCAGAGCTGGGGTATGAAGCAGATAATGAGAGCGAAGACGCGTATTTTGATGATTCGCTAGATGGTAGCTAGCTCCTGCCCCTGCTATAAATGATAGAAGTAGTTCAATAAAGTATCAAGGATTTATTTTGTATACAGTCCCAATAGTTTTGTGATTGTGATATCGCAGTGTACCTACTCTGTTAGAATACATATCCGATACTGTCTCGATGAATGCATTCTCGTAATTTCAGCACCATGGAAATATAATCAGAGCAAGTTTTATGTTGACTTTAATCGCAAGATTATTTACCCTAACCATCGTTATACTGCACCCTATCCCGAGACGCGTTGAATTGATTTACACGCAAAGCGTAAAATTTTTCTCAGCCCTCGCATGAGAAAGCGAATCGTGCAATGGAAAATGCTATGTGTCGACTGTACCAACCCCCTGATTAGTGACCATTATCCAGAACGCCACCTGTTCTGTCACGCACATCCTTGAAATCTCGTCCGATTAAAATAAAAGGACGATCCAACTACGAAATGTACCTTGCATAAGATTGATTTACCATCCCGAGAGTTCCTCATCTTTTGTTATCCACGATAAACTCAGAACGGCACTATCTACCCTGTAAGCCCCTCAGCCTGAGGCTTGTGGGAATGGAACGTCACTACACGGATGGTTCCACCCTCGGCTCCAAATTAGCTCCGGGCTTTACCTTGTGTGGGTGAAACCAGCCCCATCGGGGTCCACGCTGACGTCTAGAACTTTTCCACCTGTCAATTCATCTTCCAGAGTTTGATTGCCCTGTCACCGCCTGGCTCGGTAGTTAATGCTGAGCTGTCTCCGTGCGTTGCCCAGTGACACTTGTGAAATGAGATAGAGTCGCACGATTTGTGTAATATGCATAAACAGACGCATGTCAATCGAAGCCACAACTTCAGCTCTAAACTGAGTGACACCGCTTATTTGCATCATGGCGTCATTCCCCTGTCTTAGTGTCCTCACCGGCTGCTCCCGTAAAGTCAATCAATGGGACAATTCTGCAGTAGACATTATGACTTGACTCTGCTTCGCCAAGAGACATAACGTCAGGAATGCTCAACATACCAGTACACAATTTACCGATTTCTCTTCAGACTCCCGATGCAGAATCACATACGTACCAAGTTCAAGATTACAGCACGTGTGGGGCGGCAGTAAGAGGTAAGGCGGGCGCTGATCATTCTTGGCTAGCCTTGTTGTCTAATAATAACTCATATATAGCTCGTGAATACGAGCTAAGCATAATCATTAAGAAATGAACCATGCCATAACGATGCGATGCACGGGCGGTCGGACGGTCTGTCGGATGTTTCGGCATGTAGCATTAGGTTAGAAATCCGGTATAGTACCTTGTTTTTGTTGATCATCTAACCCCGCAAAATATCACGAGGTTGAGTTTCTCCGATGGACACGGATGGATCCCGCTCGTATAGGTCATCTCAGGGCGCAGCTAGAGCAAAGTAGCTCGTATTCTATCCAGCTCATCTAAGATCTCTATATGCAAATCTCACCTACTTAAGAGGCAGCTTCTGGCCAGCTATTCTGGATTTTGGATCATCTCACTATCACTCTCATCTTCAACACTCTAATACACAATTCTTAATACCCAACCCAACCAAACCGTCAACATGAAGTTCTCCGCCCTCACCGCCCTTACTGCCATCTTCGGCACTGCTGCTGCCGCCAACAAGGCCATCGTCATCAACGAGTGCACCAGCGCCATCTATGTCCAGTCTTACCCCTACGCCGGTGGTGCTCCCGGCCCCTTGACCACTGTCAAGCCCGGTCAGCGATTCTCTGAGGATCTCCGCGCTGGTGGCTCTACTGTCAAGATCGCTACCACCAAGACCCTCACCAAGCCCCTCTTCTTCGGTTACTCTTCCGAGTCTAAGCCCAACAACGTCTACTACGAGCTCAGCACGTAAGTCACAACCTTTTGCCCCTTCTTGATATATCATACTAATTTCTACCAGTGAGTACGGCAACCCCTTCGCTGGCAAGCACAACGTCCTCAGCCCCGGTGAGGGTTGCGAGAAGTTCGACTGCGCTGCCAACGACGCCAAGTGCTACAGCACTCCCAGCCACAAGATCGTCTACGGCTGCCCCAGCCCCGTCAACCTGTACGCCAAGGTCTGCGCCAAGTAAATGCGTCCCTAGCAAGCGACGGAACCGCTACTCCGGTAGCATTAATCATTCTGGCCATACATCTGGCGTCCCGGGATCAGCTCACTGGGTATTAATGAACTGTTCATATTAGAAGATTTGGGAGTCATTAGTGCAGATGGCTTCATGTACATTGCAATATATACATATACTATGATTCTATCACATCGAGTTCCTCTACCCCATCGTGAAAATGTATCTGATAATACTGCCTCCAGCTGAGAGTATCATGACGTCTTTAAGGTCCACTAAACATCTTTGTGCTCGCTCACAGCAGTAATCCCTGTCGTGCAAGGCTGATCATTCGTTTAACAAAGTATGCATGCGTTACCTGCAGAGCTGATCGCTACCGAGTACAGTGTGGTACTTGCCCGATACTGGTCTATACCATTAATTGCCAGCGTCGTTATCAATTTCGACCCTTTTCGAAGGGACTTAGTGTGACTATCATTGAGTTATTCTGGAAAAGCTGTGTTTTTCACGAAAGGCCACGTTGTCATGTGTGGTGGTGTAAGTTTTGTATTGGGAAAAGCTTATTGCTGGCATAATAAGGTTGGTTACTGCCTGGAAATACGGCATTACTTTGCTTAGAAGTTAAGAGAGAGAAAACCTTATCATGATATCGGACATACATGTATACATAGAAACCTCAATCTATCTCTTTGAGGTATCAAAAAAGGTTTCTAGATCTTGAGCTCGAGTTTCTGTAATAGGCACAGTATTTTCTCGAAGATAACTTATGTAAAAGTATAATCTAAAGGCTTGCAAGGAGTAACAATTTTAATAAATAAGAGATGATACCGTGATATACAACATACGCAGCGTGCTATGTTATATCCGCCATTGGCTGGTCTGTGAATAGCTAAAGGGCATTGACTGTCTTCGATCGGTGCAAGCCTTGATTCGGTTTCTTGATATCTCCAAAGTGAAGCATTATGGTGGTTTCAATAAAGGGCGCAGCCTCTTGAGTCTGAAGCTCCGAATGACCTCTCTGAGTGTAGCAAGTCATACACCGCTTGATGCTTGTGGTTCACTCAACCCTAGTGCTATTAGATGCTTATTTATGCGTCTTTATGAAGCGAGCCTTCCTATCTCTATAAGAACATGACTGAACCCCCAACTCCTAGTAGACCCTTGATCTATTATACATCATCGCCTCACCTTCGTATCTTCAGCGCCACTTGCCTCTCCCCATCCTGTCGCTTAATTGTAACATCGAGAGATGCTAGAAAGTACGGGAACCCTGTCTTCTTGATTTGACCGATCCACTGCAACAGTGGGATCTGCTTCAAACCCCTCCAGGCTAGCCAAATCGCTTTCCGTCACTGTGAAAGTGGACTTTAGATCCACTGTAGCTTCCGCATCTGCCACCATCTTGGCCACATCGTTGGCCCACAGGAGATCCATCCGGCCGGTCCAGCCTTGCAGGTCTGGCTTACAGCCAATTTGATGACTCCTTTCCGTCAAGTCCTGGAGCAACTCACGCGGCGCTACTCCTGGCTCTGTCGCCGGCCAAAGACGTACCACCGTCGACGGTACATCGAGATCAGCGGCGGCACGCGAGAGGACTTGTTCCGAGACCCAGAGTGTTGCCATGTAGCCGGGCATGTGCTTACTGAGCTTGCCAAGAGACTCTTGGTCAACAGCTGTTACAGCGCCCGTCGAAATGTAGCGAATCGGAATGTGGCGGGGCGAGGCCAAGCCTATGAGGGTCTTAGTGGCCAGCACGTTGACTGGTCGCAAGACATGGTAGCTGTCCCAGAACGAGCGAGCGGCCCCGAGGCGGAGGATGACGTCGACAGATGCGGCTAGGTCTTTCATGGTTGACTTGTCAAGACCAAGAGTGGGATGAGAGAGATCACCGGGATGAATGACCAGCTTGGGAGACGAACCAAAAGATTACAACTTGTTGACATCCCGGACAGCGATGCAGTGAATGGTCTGGATGGTAGGCGAGGCAATCAACTCTGGTAGCAAGAATCTACCCAAGAAACCAGAGGCACCAGTTATCAACAAGGTCTGAGGAGGGTTCTTTGGTGTTTTGGAAGTTGGCAATCGTTGGAGCTCCATGATAGACGAAGGCTTTGTCTCTTTGTGCCAATCAATCTGCTGCACGCAAGAAGCCTCGTCAATCTTTTGGGCCATGGCTGCGAGTGCGCTGCTGTCTAGTAGGTCTAGCAGAGGTATATTGACGTCGAAAAAGTGACGAATACGAGCCTGGAGGCGGACAGCGAGTAGAGAGCTGCCCCCAACTTCGAAGAAGCTCGTGCTCGGCGTGCTAGCAATACCCAATATATTCACAAGGGTCTTCCCGAGGACATCCTTCTAGAGGTCTCGCAAGCGATGGATAGTTGTGATGCTGTCTTGTTCCTCCTCTTGGTCATCGACCTTCTGGTCATCTGGCAGAGGCATGGCCTGCACGGCCTTTCGATCGACCTTGCTGTGGAGGGTCAAAGGTAGCGAGGTGAGGGGAATGGCCGTCACGGCTATCATATACTGTGGAACAGGTAGGTTATTCAGCAGCTGACGAAGAGACAACGGTTTTTCGTCGTCGGTGATGGGATTGTCCTGCTTGAACACCACATGGGTTACCACAAGGTCGTTCTCGCGCAGTGTCACCACAGCTTGCTTCAGGACTCCTGCTGAGGCTTCCACAATATTGTTCTCGATATCACTGAGCTCAATACGCAAACCGTGGATCTTGACCTGAGTGTCTCCAGTCACACGGTGGTGGAGCACCATGGTTCCGTCGGGCTGTAGATGACCAATGTCACCATTGAGATACAATCAATCCCAGCCACACCGCTTGTCATGCTCAGTGGCGAATGGACATCTGACAAATTGCCGGTCTGTCTGCTCTGGGCTCTCCCAGTAGTCGAGTGAGACACCAGCACCGCCGAGACAAACTTGGCCGGGCATCCCAGCAGGCATGGGATGCATGTTGTCGCCAACCACGTAGGTTTAGCTTGGTAGTGAGTAGCCACAAGGAATGCGATCCATTTCCTTGAGAGCCTCCATGTCTTTGTCGGTTTTGTCGCGGATCTCCTTTGTAAGGGGGCAACCATCAAGGTCTGCTTTTAACTATGGTAAAAAAACACGGTGTTTTCACAATTGAAGCATGATATCCTATACTCACGCTGTGGCCTAATGTCGCGGATCTCCATTTTGGTAGAGGAAATGAAAATTTCGGTTGGTCCGTACGAATTGAAAAGCCGCAGCTGGGGAAGATCGAGGCTGGCAAAAGCCCGGACGATGCTTGTTGCCAGCGGTTCACCACCACCAAAAGCTCGTCGGCAGGACACTGCCTTTCGCAGATCATCACCCTCAAAGTCCATACACAGAGCATATTCTGAAGGCGTAGCCTTGGTATAGGTGATATTCTCCTTGTGCATGATCTTCGTGATCTCGATGGTGTTCCCGTGCGTGTGCTAAGGCACGATGTAGACTATCCCGCCCTTGACAAGACCTGTGTACATCTGATCGGAAGATTGAATGTAAAGGCGCTCTGCTGCAGCACAATCTCGTCCTGGAGCTGCCAGGTCTTGGTGTACTCAGACATATCTAATCCGTCAACAACCGCTTAACAAGTCGAACGACGAGGTCCTCCGTGTCATTCTTCTTGCTGCTATTGTCGGAGAACTCACCCTCTCAGGGGATGCTTTCCGCCGTCAGCTAGCCGTCAGCCACGGGACCTACTCACTCATCGATGCTGACCGTGGTTACTTGACATTTTGCTCACTCCACAAAGTCGCGTCCGACGGCCAGTTTGCCCAATACTACTGGATCATGTCCAACAATGATAGCACCATCGCCGACCCCAACCACTGGCTTCGCAACGCGTCTCAGCAGGAGAAACTTGACCACGTTCGTCATCTCATGAAGGATCGTGGCCCCCGATTCCGTGAAATCTCCGATCTCACCGAAGCTTCGGGTGTTCGTGCCGAGACACATGTCTGCCGCGACCTTGAGCTTGATTCCCCCCCAGCTGGCCGTGTCATCCTAATAGGGGACGCGGCTCACGTTATGACTCCCTTCCAAGGCGAGGGCGGTTTCGATACCCTTATTGGCGCCATGAATCTGGGTTAAGGACTCATACAGCTGAATGCCGAGAACAAGGTGAAAGACATTGCCGCGACCGCGGAGCAGGCCACCGAGTACAACGCTGAGATGTTGGAACGAGGACGCAAGTCGGTCAGGTTCCCCCGACGGCGGGTAGACGGATCCAAGGTCAAGCAAAAGCAGCCGCTCTAGGCACCCATGAAAGTGATCCCCTTCAAGGACTTGCTAACCGAGCTAATGGCATAAAGATGAAAAGTCTATAGCATATCTGCTTCATTCTTGAAGGTGGGGTGGAGGCAACAAGTTGGTGGAAGGCGGATCGATTTGTGAGAACTGGCCGTGCTAGCAGACGATATTATACTGCTGCCAACTGGTACCTCTACGGACGTTAGGTTTGAGTAAATGCAATGGTTTATATTGGGTTAAGTCGCTTCTCCGTGTACTTAACATGTCTTTCAATAAGTACGTAAAGGAAACCGTTTTAGTTTAACTATAAAGTATAGGTTATAGTAAGTTGGTCACCCTGAGACTATACTGGTCAAACACTTGCAGCATAAGCTTTAAGAAATTCTTCCAGATTTTCACCGGCCAGGCCGATCTTATCGTTCCACAGCCCTTTGTCAACTGAGTAGTTAGCCGCCCCTCCCTTGCCATAGATGGCCCCAGCGATCTGAGCTAGGGTCCCCATAGGGTTCCCATTCTTGACCTGCTCGGCGCCTTCTTCCCAAAGGCTATCAACAGTTCCTTGAGAAACCTCGAATTTATCTCCGGTGACCCTTTCAAGGGCACTTAGAACTTCGTTCTGGGTAACCGTAAAGCTATTGACATAGACATACTGGTTACGCGTGATGCTGATATTCTTCAAACTCTTGGCAATCGCCCTACCAACCTGGTCCAGGTTGGTGGCTTCATAGGCGATATCACCCCCGTCGAAAATTGTGGCGGTGCGAGCGTCGACGTTAAAGCCCCCGAAATTGGGAATCTTGAGACCCCAGTCAAACATAGATCCGGAAACAACAGCGATCCACGAAATCTTGTCCTCCTTGCTCTTGATATAGTTCAGCACCTCGATCTTGTCCTGGAGGAAAGGGATAAACTTGGGTGCTTCGGGGTTTGCCGTATCGACGCCGAACTCGGAGGGAACGAAAACCTTGACTCCAGCTTTGATAGAGGCATCGACGATGGTATTTTGGAGGGTCAAGGTCTGGCCGACGGTAATGCTAGAGACGGTGCTGACGACAGCATCGTGGCCCTTGAGCGCTGCGACGAGCGACTTCTCAGAATAGTCGGTCTTGATAAGTTCGCTATGCTCGGGAACGGTGTTGTTTGATGATTCTCGAATCAGGCCGGTGACCTGAAAGCCCTCTTGGAGGAGTGCCTTAATAGTGGACTTGCCAACGTTTCCACTAGCTCCAACAACGGCAACCCTTTGAATCGTCGCCATAATGATGATGTTGGAAAATAATCTAGCGGTAGTAGTTAGATGCTTGGATGATGAGGAAAATTGCAGGTAAGCTTGATAATTGAGTACTATGATTCAAGTTTTGAAGCCGAAAGTGCTCGTGGATAAGTGGCCTCTTATACATCGATGCATTCCCACAAACACACAAAGAGAAGTGATATAGCAAAACACTGCTCGGTCAGCAACTTCTCGTCCTCGGCTTCTATTTCTAAGCAAGCTTGAACGGCACACCAATGTCATATCATGAGGCCAGTGTATGTCGGGGTATCATGTAATCTGCCGCATATCAAGAAGGATACAAGGCTATAAAGAGACGGGATTTTTATAAATATAAAGACGCCAATCTGAGAAACCTGAGTAAACTCTTTTAATTGATCGCCAATCAAGTACTACGCCCTTTGATAGTCACCAGCCGCGACCCACTTCATCGGCTAATATTAATAATCGCACCGCTTCTCATCTTCAACCGGTCACGTGTACGGATCACATAGCAGATAGACTAGAAGGTTCAGTCCCTTTTAAAAGGACTATTAAATGATTTGGGAGCATCTGTTGGACACTTCGAGTCTAAACTCATGACTCTTCAACGTCCCTTGTGATCTGAGCATCTTCTAAGCATTATTATAAACGCACTCGCGATACTCGCAATATGGCTCTCAACTTTTCTATCTACACCTGTCAACCCATCCCAACGGCTGCAGCTGCTCCAGATACTTCATCCAAAGACGCTGGTCTCTGGTCACCTCTTTCCATCACTCTATTATACACACCCACGACTGCGCTCTTAGTGGATTGCCCTGCTAGCATCAATCCCACACATGAGCTGGCGGCATGGATCAAGTCTCAGCTGCCAGCGAGTAGCACTTTGAAGTACTTCATCTGCACTCACGCCCACGGCGATCACTTCCTCGGTCTCCCCGTCTTGGAGGAGCATTTTCCCGGACTCACAGCATATGCGACCAAGAGCGTAGTTGATGGGATCGACCAACAGCAATCGCCTGCAGTCATGGAGGCGCTCTGGAGCAAAACCTTCCCTCCTTCAGAAGATGGCTCTGGTCTTCCCCAGGCTAGGTCAATTTTCAATGCTCTTCCTGCAACGAATGAGTTCAACATTGATGGCCACCCACTCAAACTATACGATGTCCCCCATGGTGACACCCATGCCAACTCGTTTATCCATATTCCAGAGTTGGAAATCGTGGTAGCGGGTGATATCGTTTATAACGGCGACTGTCACCAGTGGTTAGGCGAGGCGTCCGACCCTGAGAAGCGAGGGAAATGGCTGGCGGCTCTTGAGCAAATTGGTGCTCTGAAACCTAAGATTGTTATCCCTGGGCACACCTTTACCCCGTCTTCGACACCGAATAATGATGTAGCGGCTGGTATGCTGAAGGGCACGGCGGAGTATATCAACGGATTTGCCGCAGAGCTCGAAGATGCGAACAGTGAGGAGGACCTATTTCAGAGAATGCGATCTCGATATGACCGGTGGAATTTGTACTTGCTCGCTGGAAGCTCCAAGGCCGGGTGGGGCAACAAAAGCTCTAGAGATGTCTGAATCTATTGCTTCACCATTCTTCCGAAAGACTAGCTTAGGACCGTTGAGTTCAAGTTACCAGTGGCTGCTGTAGAGACTAGCGAGAGGTTGAAAATCCTGACATTTTGCTTTAGTTATCTTGTCTTAGTCAGAAATGTTCATCAGCAGAGCCTCATTCTTGTCTCCAGTGACGGGTACAGCGGAGTCAAGAAGCCCAAGCAAATGTGTAAGCATCAGCAGCTGGCCTATGCTACTCATACCTTTAACTTTAGCGATGTTTACGAGCCAGTCATTGGGTAGCTAAGCAAATTACTGATTAGTATTACCAATCCTCTAAAACCAGTATATAGTTTTTAATAGACCGGCGGCTAATTTTACCGCTACCAGGACTCACGAGGATAATGTTTTTCAGAGGGTAAGGACTCTGTTCTTATTCCTCTGACTCGGAATACTTCAAGCCCAGTTGCTACTCCCAGGTCTACTCAACAGCGGAGAGCTCGTGAGTGTAGTCAGTTGTCAATTAGCATCCTTATTCAAAGTCATGTAGTTTACTGGTTCTCCTATGACCAATAAATTGCTCAACAAAACTCAGCCTGATATTGTAGGTGAGGTGATAAAGCAGGTTTGCAGAGCCAAGCCTTAGCCACATATTACCTGCTGCAGAATACTCCTCCTTCCTACTGGCTGCGTCCCCCAAGTAGTCACACACCTCATGCCGCCCCATTTTCAGCCGCTGCAAGATGCAGAGATATAAATGCTACGTATCAATCCTCCTTCCTTTTCAGTCGGCCCAACCCCGTTCTTTTGTCCCATGGTGCTACGTTTCGCTTATTCTCGTTCGCTCGAGCAAAAAAAATGCCTTGCTGTGCCTGGTGGCCGCGTAAGGCTAAGAAGCAAGAGTCTGTGGGACGACCAACAGACATAAACAACACACAATTACAGCAACAACCCAATGAGGATATAGAACTGTCAAATAGTACTCAGGTTGATAGTTGCGCCGATACTCACGGCAAGCCCTCCGCGGAACATGTGACAGTAAAAAAAGGTACCGGAAATCAAGATGACAACAACACAGCTGAGACATCAGGCGCCCCGACACAGCCCGATTCGAAGGATTACTCGGCCAAATTCGTCAAACAGCTCTCATCACTTGGAAAAGAAGATATCGATGAAATCAACAACCCCGAGTTAAGAAATAGCGAAACTGTCCTAAAACATCTCAGAGGGCGTTTCGCAGATAGGAAACTCGAGTCTAACGCAAAGAAGCTGGAAAAATGCGTCGTGCCTGTGGCATCGTTCCTTCAGGGAGTCACCACCATCTTGTCAGCTGCAGATCAGACCCAGATTGCTCAAATGGTTTGGGGTGGTCTCCACATCTTCATCACAGTATGCTTTGCCACCCTACCAATACAAGTCGCCTCTCTGATGCTGACGGGTCTAGATTGCTCTGCGGTTTACAGAAGCAATAGATCAAATTGCTGAAAGTTTGGAGGATCTGGCACAATGTCTTCCACGCCTGCAAAGATTCACGGATCTGCACCCTACATCGAAGGTCAAAGGAGTCCTGGCCGATGTGAGAGATTCTTGCGTTGAGTATTTTCTCAACGTCGCTGTTTTCTTGAACAACAATGCCTTTTGTAAGTCTTCGCTCTCCCATAGATGCTTAAATAGCTAACAATACAGATACGTATATCAAGCTCTCGTGGTCAACTATCGATCGTGACCTTAAAACTATCAGAGCGACAATCGAAAGGAGACGGAAAGACTTTAATGAAGAAGTGAATTATGCGCACATGCAATCAGTGAATGAGTTCCAACAGAAACTGGAAGATAAGGACACAATTCATATCGCCAAGGCTGAAACTTTAGAAGCACTTAAAGGATTGCTTAGCGACACAGCCAAGCCGAAAGAGAAAGTTCCCTGCCGCCGAATCCCCTTCCTCAGAAATTCAGGATTTTTCCCCCGCCCAGAGATCACGGAAAGCATCGAGAAGCACCTGCAACCTTCACTTCCTCGGCCTACAACTTCCTTCAAAGCCTTCTTGCTCCATGGACTTGGTGGATCAGGCAAGACACAGTTGGCAGTAGACTTTTCATATTCGCATTGGGAAGACTATGATGTAATCCTCTGGATCGGCGCCGACAACGAACAAACACTGGCTGAAGACTTCCTTCGGGCAGCAACTGCGCTTGGCATCTCGGAGGGAGGTGATGCAACTGCAGTCAAGGCTGCTTTACATAGATGGCTGGGGGAGACCGGTAAGCAATGATACACTGCAAGATCTGTCTTGTTTCTAACAGAACTATAGAGTACAAATGGCTACTTATCTTTGATAACGCCGATGAACCTGATCGTATTGTCAAGTACTGGCCTCCAGTCTCTGCAGGGTCTATCATCGTCACTAGTCGAGATCCCATGGAAGACTTCAGCCTGACGACAGCTCACTGCGAAGTAGAGTTGTTGACTCAAGAGGAGGGGGGTAAGATGCTTCTTGGTATCCTAGGCTCCGGCACTCAACAAGCTGGCCCAGAGCTAGCTGAAACCATTGCTGCCAGCTTGGATGGTATTCCGTTGGCTATCTCCCAGATGGCCGGTTTCATGCGCAAGACACACATGCCAATGGAAAGGTTTATATCCATTTACCGGAACAAAGAGCACGCTGCGACCCTCAACTCTGGAAGAACTAGCGTTGATCATTATCAGTATCGGCACACTCTGGAGTCAGTTTGGCTGATGTCGTATGACAGGCTTTCAGAGGAAGCTTATGTGTTGTTGTGTTTGGTGGCATTCTTCTACCCTGATCACATTCCAGAAGAGCTCTTCTTTGTCAGCGCAACAGCAGCTTCATCAAACGACTATGTGGAAGAGTCAAGCACGATCCTTGTAGTTTTTGACAATGAGATCAGGTAAAGTCAACCACTTTAGATACCCATACCATTACTAATTGGGCGACAAGCTTCAACTTGGCCATATCGAGCTTGATTGGAGAATCACTCCTTCGTCGCAATTACGCAGTACGTCACATCAATGTTCTAGTCTCGAACGCTGGTTGGCGAGGTCAATTTAACACTATAGTAGGATTCAGTTCTTTCGATTCATCGTCAGGTCCAGTCCAATGTCGTCGGGCAGATGAACAAGGGTGAAAAAACCGAGCTTGTGAGCCACTTCATTACGGCCGTCAAGATGCTGTACAGGGTATTCCCCCGGCAGTCTCCTCTTGGGGAACCGATCCCAAACTGGCCAGCCTGTGAGTCTTACACGAAGCATGTTCTATTCATATTGGACCGTTATGAAGAGCATGAAGTATTGCAGAACTTAGTCGAGGACCTCAGTCCTTTAGCCGAACTACTCTGCGATTGCGGCGTGTACTTGTGGGCTCGCGGTCGACTGCCAGATTCCCAACGGCTGGCTGAAGCTTCCATCAAAGTGGCCAAAAGGACCTTACCACCACACGACTGCTTACTAGCTCAACCATACACTCTTCTTGGTTGCATCTATCTTCGCAGCGAAAACATGGCGGCAGAAGCAGGAGTAGCTCTACAGAAGGCTTTGGATATCAGGAGGTTAAACATTGAGATCGAGTACACAGACAAAGACAAGCCACTTCATATCGACATCCAGCTTGCGAACGCATACAGCAACCTTGGTATACAACGAAAACAAGTTGGACAATACGAGGAGGCGGCCGAACTACACCACAAGTCTCTAGCCATCAAGAAGAGATATCCAGAGCATGAAATGGAGTTTTTGCTAGCGCTCTCATACAGTAACTTAGGTAAAGTCAGAAAACTTCAAGGGAGGCTTGAAGACGCGGCGGAACTGTTCCGACTTAGCGTCACAACTATGAAGCGCCTAGACGAGGAGATGATGTCCCGAAAAGCCAACTTCATGTGCGATGCTGCTGAGGTAGAGGAGCAACTGGGAAACATGAACAGAACAAGGGCCGAGTTTCTTGGGGCCATCAAGATTCTCAAAGAAACTATTGGGGAAGCTGCCGACACTGGCTTTGCCTGCTACCGGTTTGCAGCTTTCTTATATCGCCAGCAAGACTACGACCAGGCCTTGTAAGTAACCCATGTTTGTTTTGATGAGACAAACTAATGAGATTATTAGGCTGCTTGCAAATAACGCTATCACGATTTTCATGAGCTCATTTCTGTTGTCGGATATGAAGCTGGCAATCTCGTGGTGCATGTTGGGCCTCATTCACTCCAAACTCGGGGATGCCTCTCAAGCGCAGGAATTTGAGAAGAAGGCAACAGATCGATTCAAACTCGCAACTGGAAAAGAAATGATGGAACGAGGAGAAGATGCTTGGAAGAGGTACGAAAGTCTTTTGGCACATGATTAATGATGAAATATCTATTTGCATTTCATGTTTCGTCTGCTGTTTTTGGTTTCTTGTGGAGCTCAGCTTCGAATGCCTCTATGAGAACAGGCGGCAAGGTCCCCAAGCGCTCAACAGCCTCAACAAGACTTGAGACTCTCTTAGGCTGGCTTGTTCCCGTAAGAACAGAGACACCTGAGCCCTCACTACCCAGGGACAATACTGATAAGAACATGGCATCTTGTCTCGAAATCTCGAGCTTATCTGCCAACCACCCGATCAGGCTTGAAGAAAACAAAGGATGATTAGCTCGCAAGACCCAGAAGGCTTGATAGACGATGTCATTCTCCTTGCAATACTGTCGCAACTCTTGGTCATAGCCATTGTCCTGCCAGAACCTGTTTTGAACGACCGATGGCCTCACTTTCGCATTGGCGCATATGTGCTGCAAATCTGAGAGGCTGACGTTACACACACCAATAATGCGTGTCTCATTGCCAACGAGGCTCTCAAGGGCTCTCCAAGCCTCAAGTGTCTCATCTTTTGTTGGCATAGGCGCGTGAAGAAGTAATGCATCGACGTATTCGACTTGCAACTTGGCCAAAGACATATTGATGCTCTTCTTGATCATGACTGGAATTGGATCGTCGGGCAAGTAAGGGCGGGTTGCGTCATTGTGCCCGCTGGGACTGGTGAATTTGGTCTGTATGTAGACTTCGCTCCTCACAATGCCTAATCCTTGGTCGGATTCGGGCCTGAAAGCCTTCTGTAAAGCCTGTCCTACCACCTCCTCATCGTAATACCTCGGCTGACAGGCTGTGTCAAGCCCTGTGGCACCTGAGCGGAGCGCTGAAAGAATAATATGGGGGTCCTTTTTCAGGGCGGTGCCGTAAATGACGGATGGTACAGTTACACCCGTAGGTTCTGAGACAGAGCCCATTATGGGCTGGAAGAAGTCTGCCATGATTCAGTGAAAGACACCAGGAAAAATGGCGGGGGATCACCTCCCAACATCTGAGCCCCCATTTATTGAGGCTGAATCCAAATGCAAAAGTGTTGTGATTAAAGTGTGAGCTTGCAGGATGCATCCGTAAGCCCGCCCACAGCCTGATTGAGTACATGAAACTGTACATGCTGAGTGATGCGTGTGTGCTGCACGAAATGCGGGGGACCGCTCACCGGTCAATCTTCTCCCTTTCTTCTTCCTTTTGTGAAATCAGGCTGTCGATTCAATCAAGTTGGCACTTTTATCGACTGATGGATGATAAGAGTTAAAGACCAGAGGTCATACGCATCAGGTAACGTTACATCTACAACTACCTTATCCTTATCCCGGTACAGCACCACCAACGCTTACCCAGAGCCGCGACCGTTTCTCAGCTGATATGCCAACCTCCTACCGCCGCTTTTCTCTCTGGGCTCTAGCTTGCTTGATATCTTTTGTCACTCTATCATGGATACTTGACTCTAACCGCCACGAAAACAATAGCCCGATATCCACTACCAGCACTGGTGACAAGATGGCGAGCCCTGACCCTGACCCTGACCGGCTTACTGAGAAAATGTGCGTGCCAGTGAATCTGACCCCAACCCGGCGCTTGGCCTGTGGCTAATTGCACGTGCAGTCTCCAAGACATTGCCCCTCAGATTGAGCACATCCGTGAGATATTTCACGCCCCGTCTCTGGCCATTGGCGTCACCCACAAGGGCAGCCGCTCCTTTCGAGGCTTCGGATACGCCAACGCGGAGACTGGCCGAGTACCCGATGAGAACACCATCTACGGCGTCGGCTCGAATACCAAGGCCTTCACAAGCACCCTCCTCGCCCGCCTCGCCCAGGATGGCAAGTTGGACCTTGACGCGCCAGTCTCTGACAAGTTCTCGGGCCTCAAAACTGTTTCCAACCCCTCAGTTGCGGCAAACATGACTGTCCGAGACATGGCGTCACATTGCGTCGGCCTCGATCAGCTCCTGTATGAGGTTGTTGGGAAGCATGGCAGTGTCTTCACCCAACGATCAGACGTCGTCAGCATTTTCAACAATCTACCCAAGGTTGCTGAGTTTCGCTCCGAGTGGATGTATGACAATTGGCTATTCGCCTTGGCAGGTGTTGTCATCACTCAGCTCACTGGAAAGACGTTTGGCACTCTAGTAAAGGATGAGATCTTTACCAGGCTGGGCATGGAACGGAGTTACTTCACATACCCACCTGATGACAATTATGCCATTCCGTACCTGGTCTTTGACGAAAGGTCACCGCAGCCGAAGCCTCTCCCAGCCTTTGGTGATGGCGATGCTTTTGATAGCTCTGGGTCAATGCGATCCTGTGTAAAGGACATGTTGACATGGGCCGAAACACTGATCAAGGTAAACAACAACCCATCTCCTCAGCCTTCCTTGATCTCTTGGCTATCCTCTTGGTTCACTGGCAAGTCATCCGGCTCAACAAGTTTCCTTCCGAATAATCTGCACAAAGCGCTTGCGATAATTCAGGAGCCATACTTTCCTCTCGCCAAAGATGACAAGCAAAAGTACGCAATGGGCCTGTACTCTTTTCACTTACCCACAACAGAGATTAATACTGTCACTAACGTCGATGTCATTTCCAACCCCTATGTATTAGGGCATGAGTCCAAGCCAAGGCCCGCCATCGGCCACACTGGAGAGTACGGCGGCTTCTTATCAGTATACTGGACTTTTCCCGAAGATGAGGCCGCCATTGTCGTCCTGTGCAACTCTTTTGAGGTCAATGGTGATCCAACCAACATCATTGCCCAACTCATCGCCCAGGAGCTCTTTGACATGAAGCCAAAGGTAGACTTCATTCAGGTCACCAAAGAGATTACCGCCAATGCTCAGAAACGATGGACCAATCTCCGGAGGGACTGGGAGTCACATCGTGAGCACGGTACTCAGCCAGCTGCATTGAGCTCCTACTCCGGCGCATTCAAGCACGATGGCTTGAACATGAGCTTGCAATTTACCGTCGTAGAGCCCAATCCGACTCCGCTTGTACGCATGGTACTCAATAACCTGCCAGATCAGGTCTTCGACCTTTATCACTATCACCACAACAGCTGGACATTTCTACCAGAAACTCGAGACGAGTGCATTGCTCAAGGTTATTCCGCCTTCATATCTGAATGGGAGAATGTTGTAATTGATTTTGACCATCTTGAGGATGGTGTTTTCCAGGAGGTCAAGTGGAAATTGAGCCCCGACTCCAGAGTCAATCAGACTCACTTTCAGCGGCAGTAGGAAACTGTTACGACGAATATTTGCTTAATCATTCACTTCATCGTAAGCGGACAGAATTTCTACAGGAAGCAATAAGGACAGGATCATCATTCAGGAGGTAATGAATGTACGGCGCGATCGCGCTAAATACATGAGCTCAACAGAATAGCATCAACCAAGAACGGATAAAGTGAGTGTTATGATAAGCTTCCAACACGCCAAAGATGGGCTCGTTGCCGTCTTCAAACTTCATGAAGCTTCCCAACAGAGTAGCCACTGATCATCTGGGGTGACTTGTTAGGGCGATCAGGGACTCCTCCAAGGTGCCAGTTGATGTCAATCCACGGCTTCTCGCCAAGGTCATCCGGGTTGGGCTTCCAGTCCAACCAAGGGTTGTTTCCAGCCTTTTTCTCCGCGTCCAACAGCTCCTTCCAGGGCTGCGCACGTCTCTGCGGCTTGGGAGCAACAAGGCCCGTCGCAGTGTCTGTCTCTGTGACCATCTTGTTGGCAGAACATGACGAGCCTTCCGCGAGAAGTTCTGGTGAGCGGGTCGGGGTGTCTTGAGTCTTGGACTCGTTGCTTTGAGCGGAGCTGGTTCGAGGAGCAGACATGGTTATTCTTGATTCGGCGGTGTCAGTATCAATTTTCGCAAAGATGTATGATAACTAACCCGGCAAGGATACTAAGGCTTATAGTCAGGTCAGATCGAGTTGGAGTGTAACTCAAGCAGGTTTCTCAGACGGGTTGGACGTCAGGATCTGGGCCGTCACTGGGATTCTTCTTGTCTCATAAATAATCAGCCTCACAACTCTAACCTTGCCACCCACTTAAGATCCCACTCACGGATCTCATTCCCCCGCAAATTGTCCTTGCGGCTCTGCTCTTCAAAATCACGCAATGTTGCATATCACGACCACATTCCGACAGCCACCTCCACAGTCCATCTCGACAGCCTCCAAGCAGGCCAAGCTATTGATCACACCGGTATGCGTCACATGAGTATTTATCTTATTCGTTTTGATTGAGTAAAGATAAGGACGTGACCTGCTTTGCAGTTTCAGAGAAGTGGGTGTGTAAATGTGTATGTTGCGTTGGCCCCGCATGACAACCTTCCGTAGGAAAAGAGATATTGCAGAATTACGACCGAGAGGCTCAAACACTCAGAGAGTCGAGATTGCTGTATTGAGCGAATTATTTGTATCGGAGAAAAGCACCTGACTTGTACACCAAGATTCATTGTTGCAGTTGAATGACATTATGTAGAAAATATACTATAGTACTGATTTACATTCCTGAAGTAGGCGTATCTTTGTATTGCGTGGATAATTACTCCATGAGACCATAAGAAAAGGCTACATATGTAGCTTACCCAAATACATACACTCTGAACTCGATACTCTCCCGCGTCTCATTGATCAGAGCTGGATCAGGGTCAAAGCAAGATGTATGGGCGGCATCTATATAAGTCAGCACTTTCGAAGTCTGGCAGATAGCCCTCCATAGAGGCTTTGATGCAACATACACTGAGCAATCTTTGGATCATTTTCACTAGCAGAATCCATGATCTTGATCAGCCATGTCTCATCTTCATCTTGTTGGCTGATGTGGTACCAGCGCTGATCCTGGGAATGAGAGAACATTAGGTTCTCGGAGACCGCGTGTGGATATACAAGATCACAAGGATGACCGTCGCCTTTACAAGTGCGATAGTCGCAGAACACCAGCGGATTTTGACGCACTGGTGTTTTCAATGGCTTCCAGACACTATTAAAAATGAGTGAGTCTCTATCATGTCTTAAGAGTAGTGGATTTACTTGATCACTCGGAACCGGCCAGAAAGAAGAGTTTCAGCTTGAGGCCCGAAGTCAAGCTTAATCTGCCGGATCGTTCCCTCATAGGTTTGATCTATATTATAAGGTAAGCTCAGTCTAGAACCATCTTGTTTACCATCATCAGGGTAAGAGTCATACCACTGTGAGCCACAGTACTGGGACGGCCAAAGGTTGAGTCCTGAGTCCGAATATCTCCTCCAACACCAATAGACGGGTCCCGCTCGGCAGCGCCACTCCGACGAAGCTACAATATGCGTTAGGTTGAGATAAACAAGCATTAATGAATGCTTACCGTATGATCAAAAACAACAACCCGGATTGACTCGCCCAGCCTATCCTTCAGCATCCTGCCTATGGCAGGATATGCTTTCTCTGTGATAGAAGACCCCAGGTCCGAAAACTGATGGTTCCATTGAACCAGCTCAAACCCGTTGACATCAATATCCAGATTTTTCTCGAACCCTCTCACATCGTACAAAGGGATTTGCTGTCTCTTGGTCTCCACGTTTGAGTTTGAGGCTTGTGTGTGAAGAAAAGGAACATTGGAGTAAAACGGCTTTTCCTCAGCGTACGCTGGATTGGACGAGTCAAGGAAGAGTAGTTCTCTCAGCTTTGATGGCATAGATAAGGAGGCAAGGTCTGTGCCACCAGCTGACTTATCATTAGTCGTCAGTGGCAGAAACTGTTGCTCTTGGGGATCCAGAGACATGATATGGCCGTGAAAAGCTCAACACTCCCTGAGAAAAATAGTAGAGTAGGGGATATCGAATTGAACGTCTGTAGCAGACTCCAGAAAGTGACCTCGGGTGATGTTAGTGTTGACATTGGCTTATACGGCTCTGCGGCTTTCAGTGGTTATTGCCGGTAAAATAGCGCTATAACACATTGGAAATGGATGGAAAATCAGCCGCAGTACAGTACATGCAAGTACAACTCAGCTTTCACAGCGCATGCATAATACACACCACCAAATGTGTGAAGGCTTATCAGTTGGTCGACGAAAGCTGCAGGTTTTAGGTCACAGGGCACAATTTGTGTAACAATCCCTGGTTGATGACGTTTTACTGTGAATCAGGCTCTGCCTCTTTTGACTTGAGGAATGCACGCATGTACTATTCCTGCTATAACGATTAATGATCAAGCAAAACAATTAAACGAGTGTATCTAACTATGAGAATAGTAGCAACAATTGATAGAGGTTAGCATCTCTGATACGCTTGGCGAAGGACCCAATCGTAAGACTTGTCGGATTCACTGTTTCCGTTTTCTCCCTTCCATCTCAAACACGGAATGTAATTCTCAATTTCCTCCCTCACTTTCGGCTCAATTCCGAGGTGATCGCAAGTGGTGAAAAGTCTTGGTTCAGGGTCCCAGAAAGCCACCTCATTCAAACCCCAGGCAGAAGCTTCAGCAATTGTAGCCTTAAGCAATTCAACGACGTCCGTGAGCGTCCCAGCCTCATCATCAGCTCCAGCGCTAGGGATGTGAAATCGCAGCACGGTCAGTCTGCCGCTGTTGAAATCGTGAACCCAGTAGCCCCACGCCTGTCCACCTGTGATCGTGGCGCCTTTGTTGACGGGGAACTTCTGTGGGAGGCCAGGTAAAATAGAAGCCAGGTACTCTTCAGCGCCGAAGTGCCATTTTGCTGTGGCGTATGTTGGTAGGAAAGCAAAAGTTGTATCGTCTTGCTTATCTGAAGACACCCCGGATCTCAGTGCCTTGGCCGTAGAATCTTCGTCAGCTTGGCAGAGATCTCGTAGATCGTCCTCAGCCAACCACGTGACTCTTGAGTCGACATGAAGCTTGGCTGGATATTCCACCGGAATGCGAATCTCTCGGGTAGGAACAATAGACCAGCCAAACCTTTCATAGAAGCCCTGGAAGTCAACATTAGCTATCCGGGAAATATTATTGGCAAAGAGAGTTCAGAGATACATACACCCACTGCAGAGAACAATGTGGTCAGCGAGCATGACGCGTCATTGCCATCAAACCATTCTGCGAGTCGTTTCATCATGGCAGATGCGATGCCTCTACCTCTATACTCGGGAGGAGTGAATACTGCAGCGACGCCATAACTCCATTGTTTCTCGGCCTCTTCGTGGCCCGCCCGACGTGAAACAACTGGTTTCTTAATGGTTTCTCCAGAGCAGTAGATCTCGTCACCATCTGTGAAGATCCAGTATCGAATGCCGCCATTTAGAGTCAGTTCCTGATTTCCGTTGACAGCCTGTAATCCGGTATACTCGTCCACAGAGAGGTTGCCTCGCCACGCTTGGCTGTTATTGCGCCAACATTTGAACTTTTCTTCTTCGGTAGCCTCCCTCAAGGACAAGGCGCGTGGGTCGAAATCGGGTGGGAGAGAAGACATAGTAAAGCTTTAGTGAGGGATAATGGATGATGAAAAGACGCAAGATGCAGGCAGGTTCCGAGCCTTATATAGCTAAGCCTCGCTCGATGCTTGATGAGAGTGCTATAGCGGGGCATGCATAGGAGTAACCATGCAATTAAAGAAGAATTAGTCGTTCATACGGCAAAGATATTAAAATGGGATTTTAATAGTTTTCATGAATTAGAATTCAAGAAAATAAATTATTTTCTCGGCGCAAAGACCTGGAGATAGTAGTTTTCTATTCTTAATCACTGAAGTCAGATACCATCCAGAAAATCCACCGCCCTCTGTCCATCAGCAATTCCACTAGTGTAATGCAGCCCACATGTCTCCAGAAGACATGCTCCTCATCAGTATTACCCGAGATCTGATTTTATAACTTCAAAATTCAGAGATGCAGATATTAAGCGCTCATAGTACTTTGAGATATTTAAAGGCTGGGCCTATCTACATACTACACGGCAGATTCTGTCGTGTTTAAGCAGATACAGCTGTGGCTGTCGGATGAGATTCACTAAGAAAATCGTCAATAATAACAATTCCTGTCTATACTGATCTATTTGCCACTTTTTCTGGCTCTTAATTCAAGTAAACGTGGACCTTGACGAACGTTAGAGGACATCATCAGGATGGTTTACTTTCATATAATGAGCCTAACCTGGATCTCAAACGGTTGGATTTATCGCGAAACAACAACTTGATCTCTGGATGTCGACGATATACTCGACACCTGCCTTGACCGATGACCATCTGGCAATCCCACGCCGTCTAGAGCAAAGAAGCGAATGATTGTCTGATTACAACTAGTGAGGGGCATCTGATAGTCACTCTAACTTGTTCGGTATCTCCCTGGGCTTCTGCTCGGCACAGGAGAAGATGGCTGTAGCTCTATGGGTACATGGTATCACGCTTGGGTTTGCTCAGGGGCCTTGGGTTCCCCGCCTCGGCAGCTACTCTGCAGGCACTGTCAGCGGTCGCGCAATGTCATAGGTAGCTAGCTGAAAACCCCTCTGATCTGGGGTTATAATAGATCACTGTTACACGTGCCGAAGCAACGAGCTTATGACTTGCGACAGGGGGTGGCCAAATACCATGCGACGTTCCGGCAGCGTGGAGCCGTAAGCTGCCTCAAATGGTCTGAGATTGGCAAAGATGTGGTGTAAAGCATTAATTTATCTAATATGCTTATGGTCATCATCGAGTGCCATCCCCGAGCCAGAGTCAGGGTTCTCACAGGCCTGCAAGAGCTACGTAGTTACTGTATTAGGCAGCTGGGGCCCGAGTTCCGGTTAGATCATGCGTCCCTGATGCCGAGAGCTTGGTATTGCGGCGCAAGGAACAGGTTTTTGGGTGAAGTTAAGCAATTTATGTGGGTGGTAAGGCAGCCTGTGTCGGAGGTACTAGTTGAGCTGGGAGTGAACTGCGCCGTGGAGGAAGACATCCTTTCCCTGGTTACTAGGGCAGTTCCGATCAATATCTTGCGAAAGGTTACTCCGATGAGCCTGTGTTTCGCCCAAACTGGTCCGAGTCTCAAGCCTGATCCCTGGTCAACACAATCTCACTATTGAATGTATATATGATCTCCACCTGAACGGCGACACATCAGTCCTCTTTGATTGTCACCCAGAAGACGTCCAAGCTTGAATTGGGTTTCTCCGAGAAGTATGCATCATTCATGGTCCATTTCAATTTGAGTATAGACATTTTGGCTATGGCCATGGGAGCTGGACATTACAGCATCGTTTGAATCATCCGAACTCCTTCAGTACCTTACCCGGCTCCGCCGAAGAAGTAATCAACTGTCGCGTTAGAAATGTGGCAACGTCAGAATCTTGAATTATGGGAAGTTTGACAGACAGACCTCAACCTCATATTGATTTCATTCACTTTTCCTTTGGTTTCCCCGGGCTTATGATGACTTCCTTGGAGCACGAACAACTGCATTCCTGTCATTCCTTGAGCATCATGGACATTGCTACAGCAGCCGGACTTTGAAGGATTCACTGATTAAAGAACTTACTACATCGAAATCCTACGCCAAGGAGGAATATTATTAAAAGATTTTACATAGCCTAAAGACCATCAATCAAATGAAGGGCGCAAAGTTAGTTGCACAAGCTTCAGACCTCTTAACATAGGGTCCAGGCTCCATCTAGGCGGCCGAACGTGGATGATTTGTGGCAGTGCGGCGGCTATTCACTTAACACAACGAGAGAGCATTAATCCCACTTCCCCGCAGATAATGCTGACACGTCTAAAGCCGACGTTCTTATCCTACCCTGGAACGCTTACGAAGGCATGGATTGTGATTATCTGGCAGGTCTTGGCAGTCAGCATTTGCTGTACTAAACATCGGATCAAAGATGTCAGACTATTTCAAATTAGATCGATCAAGCATTTATGCCGGAGATACCGTCGAAAATGCCCGACCTACAGCTGCATTTTCTTGTTTGTATACCCATTGATTGAAGGGAAGTACTGCCTTTTGAGATAGGGTTACTCATCGAGGGGAGCAAAGGCTTCAGTAGCAAAGTCGTTGATTAGATAGTTTATTATCTTAGCTCAAAAATGTGTCGAGGACGCGTTTTCGTGTGATCTCTAGCCCTTGAACTGTTATTTTTCTATATTAGTTCTTGTAGATTTGTTTTGCCCTTAATCGCATGCGATAATGATTTTTAACAGACTATCACTCCACCGACCACTCAAAGAGAAGATCCGGGTTCTAAATTTAACTGAAATCTTACAACCAGCTTACCATCTACCGTGCCGCATTCTCAGTCTTGGCGAGCAACCCAATAAGCTTGTGCATAACCCCAGATCCTTTTGATCCTTGATCGGGGGCAACAGCATCCCGGCATCTGCCGTTAGCTCAGAATAGACAAAAGTCCTCTCGGAGCTTTAGGCTATCACCAGAACCAAAGTTCCACGGGGTCAATAAGCGAAAAGTTCATCTCTGCCACAAACCCGGTCAGTTAAGCTGATGATGCTATCCTTTATGACTGTCCTTTGCCGCCAAATACGTAGAAACTCTACCCAATGTCTCAAAGGTTGAGGGAGAAAATTTACCGCCCTACTGCATTTATTTTTACGTCCAAGTTCTATGTGAAGAGTTAGTATTCTAGATAGAGACCGGAAAGGAAGGAACCTCCACAACAAATCCTCCATGGAGTAGGTATGCATGTCTATGTCCGCGATCAGAGAAGCACAGCCCTCGGCAGTGTAAGCTTTGCGGCTGATGTGGAAGGAAGGAAGGATTCTTTTGCAGGGAAGGGCTAATTATGTAGCATGTATGATTACTCTTGGCGCAGAGATTTGGCTCTACACTAGATTTGGCCCCTACACCAGAATTATCACCTCTGTATAGCCGGTTGGTTCGAGATATAATTGATTGTGAAGAAAGGTATTTAAGAAACAGTCAACGCCAGCTTCAGAGTTGTATCTTCAGCTCAGACAACTCCGGCTTTCGAACAGCAAGTAACAGTTCCTTGTGTCTATTTCCTTTTTTCTCTTTTCCTTTATCTTTTTCCTTGCCTTTGAGGGTTTGTGCTTCCATATTCTCTGTTTCTTTGCCTCCACTCGCATAGATTTCTTTTGAGTCTGTTCACTACCACGCCAAGTTTCGCAATATGTCCGTCATCATGTCTTCTATCAAAGCGGTGGCCATCATGAGCTTCCTTGGGTCGGTCGCTTCGCATCCTACCATGCATCAACCTCCGGCGGTTCATCAAACTCCAGTGGTCAAAGAAGCTCCCGCTGTCCAGCAAACCCCGGCAGTGCAGCAACCTCCCGCTGTCGAAGAACCACTGGCCATGCAGCAACCTCCTGCCGTAGGAGTTCAAGCATCTGGCAACACTACTGCTGCCCGCCGAACTCTTTGGCCGCTCACCAATTATGGCGGTATCGGCTCGAAGCCTGATCCAGCTCTGTATGAATCAGAAGAGCTCTTCTGGGGAGATGGAAGTAAGTGAATCCAAGACGCAAGCTTGTTTTCTAAGCATTACTAACTATCACTAGCTGCTTTTTCCAATATGACTTGTGCCCCAAAGGATGACAACAAGATGCTCAACATGGCTCGTCTTGGTGATTGGGTCAAGTCTCTCGACTGTTCTAAGAATGCTCTTGACGTGGGCTTCGAGAGCTCTGATGCCATGAACAAAGCAAAGAGCGCTTGGCAATGGGTTACCAAAGACCCCGACAATGCTGCTGTCGTTGTTGTCGATGGCACTAAATGCGGTGGACCCAACCGCCGACAGCCCTACCTGATCCAGAAAATCTCCTACGACGAAAAGTCTCAGCAGGCAACCCTCTCCGGAAAGGCGACGAAGTGGGATGAAGTAATGATGAATGCCGCAGTACAAATCAGTTCTTCATACCCTGCTAGCTCTGGCCTTGATAAGCGACAAGAAACAAGTGGCTCTGTAGACCTCGCACAGACTTTTAACCTGAACATTGCCGAGATCGCTATCAACGATAATGCTCGAGTTCGACTAGATTGCGTTGACTGCCGTACGACTGGTCGGGTGGATTTCACGGCCAACTTGGACGTTGGCTTTTTGCCCCCAAAGCTCGACGTCTCAGCAACGCTGACCACAAGAGACGGGGTCGGTATCAACCTTGGCTTGGGTCTGACGCTCGAAGCTGACATCACGGGTTCCCTCGACTTTAACAAGGAACTTCTCAGCGTCCCTCTCGCCGGCTTTGACATTCCCGGAGTCACAACCCTGGCACCTCTCCTTAGCATCAACGCTGGCGGAAGTATCGGTCCTGTTACTGCCTCTATCGAAGCTCAGTTTGGAGGTGCAATCACTGCCGCTGATGACAGAACTCTACGCATCGGTGACGGCGACTCTGATAACCTTGACTTCCAGTTCACTCCTCAAGACCCGACACTCAGTGGTTCGGTTGAGCTTACCGCCAACATTGGGCCAGTTTATATCGCGGCTTTCGAGGCTAGTGCATTTGGCCTTGCGGGGTCTTTCGGTATCGACTTGAAGGCACCCACTCTTGACGCTAGAGCGGCCATTGAAGCTTCCTCTGACCTCGGAGTCTGTGACGATCCTAATGCCGCAGCTGGTGCAACTCTCTCTGCTAACGCTGGAGTCTCATTTGGCATCTTTGGAGGTCTCGGCAAGGCAGAGGAGCTTCCCAACGAAATTGTTATCGCTGAGGTCAACCAGGAGCTGTTTAGCAAGTGTTTCCCCTTCGGTCAAGTTGACGGCGGTGATGATCCGGCTGGTCCTGGTGCGCCCGAAGGTGATGGTGCACAGGGCCGTGATATTACCAAGGACTCGTCGGAAAATGTTTCCAATTTTGACGGGAACGACGGAAAGCGACCTTTTGTCGGAAGGGTTAACTACGCCAACGCTGACGGCAACAACGGGGCCTCCTTGTGGTTTAACGCCAATGATGTCGTGCTGCTAAGCCCGCTCAATGAAGGTGACACAATCGTCGACGTCTCACTGATGGCCGAAGTCAATCCTGCCGCCAAATGCACGCTTTTCGATAGCTTTGACCAGGCTCAGGGTGCCGACGGCTGTGGTAACCTTGCCAATCCTATTACCCCCGACTTGACCCCGGGCGCCGCCCCCATTGCAATTGATGGGAAGACTCATCTCTGCGCCCGATGTGAGGGCCTGTAAGGATATTCTAGCTCAATGTGTGATCGGAGTCATGGAGTTTCAGTATGGAAACATAGATCGCTCGTTGATTCTTGATTTTTATAGTATATATTTGGTTGTTTGGAGTTTATCGCTGGTTGTCAGGTCTCTCATGGTGTGGATGACAACATTTCTCTCGCTTATATACCCCATAGCTTATCTGTTTATGAATCACTCGTTTTGTTCTAGATCTACTCGAGTCTCCTACCACTATCAACTTGATAACAGACGCCATAAATACACATAGTACACACGTTCAGTACAGAGGCCGCGGTTTATGGCGTCTAAGAACTCAAATAAGTTTCATAATCCCCGCAGTAATTGCCTCAGGATTAGAGTCATTTAGGAAATGACCTCCTTCAATAATGCTGATGTCTGGGTCTGGAAGGTCTCGCTTGAAAGCCTCGGCTCCAGGAGGAATAAAGAATTAGCCACTCTTGCCCCAAACAGCCACGAGAGGAGGCTTGTGTTCTCTTAAGTAGGCCTGCCACTGAGGGTTGAGCCCTTAGGATGGAGACCATAAGAAAAGCAGTTTCAAATCATGATGACCGATCGTGCTTTGCGCGATAAATGTACATCAACCAGTCACAGATCGGCAGCATGACATGTCAGAGCGCTATCTCTAGCTTGCTTCACATCACAATGTGATGTCTTAAGACTCACTCTTGATTCCAAGGCGCAGGGCTCCTTTAGTATCGACTGGATTTTACTCTGGAGCCCCGCACAAAAGGGGCCTTGGTTCATCTATTGACAAAAGTTCTCATAGTTTTCTTGTCTTCTAGAGACCTAGAGTTGGGGGTTCGAGGAAGACCAAGTGGGAGAATCTCCCTAAAAAGGCCCATATAACTCTGTTTACAGGATATGTGTGGGTCTGGGGCCGGCCTCAGCTCGGTGAAAAAGACGTCAGTGATCTTCAAGATCTGCAGCGACGTCTAGGGATACTGAGACTAACGCTTTCTTTATAATGACAAGTCACAATGACATATTCTGTTAGAAAATGTACGAAGAGGCTCTGTAAGCACTATAGAGAAATTCTATATGGCTATTGGCTTTAAGGTGGGGAGCATATAGAGGGTAGAGTCGGTAGGTCAAATCTCAACCTTTAACTACCATTCTTCTGATCGTATATTCGATGTCTTAACCATTACACATTAAATCCTTTCTTTCCTTAATAATAGCTGACCATACTTTGCGTTTAGGGCACTATTTGTAAAAGTGGCTTCTATGCTTCCACTTCTCGTCATACTACCTAACACAGTTACATCTAAGCACATCAAGAAATGGTTTTAACCTGCTTGATATAATTATTCCTGATAATTCCCCGACGAGAGCCGTAAACTCTGTAGTATATGACATCACTAATATCTGCAGGAGATCATGATTCACAAACAGAGACGCTCCCAAGCAGGCTTCTCGTCATTGTTAATTTCCCAACCTGAGAGTGGATATTTTTTTAAACGATTTTTTCAAACGATTTTTTCCCCCACCCCACGTCATGAATGTGGAACCCAGCGTGTGTTTGTCCACTATTGAGGACTCATATATAAATACAGCAATCGACCATGGAACCCAATTCCTCGTAGTAGTCATATCATCTGGCAACCTTGAGTCATGACGGATGTACGGACAGAGCAGCAAGATAGTCCGACTCGGAACTTTAGCGATAAGGCCGATGAAGCAGCACGCACCCCTTCTCCTGTTGGAGACAGGAATAAGAAGGTTCTTGTCGATGCTCAAGGACGAAGAGAACTAAAGGAGACAGATGCTCCCGAGATCCTGGCATACGCTTGGCCCACCTGGAAGAAGTGGATGTATCTTGCTGGTGTGGCCGGCATCCAGATATCCATGAATTACAACACCTCAGTCTTTCCCAGTGCCATCACGCCTTTGACAGAGGCTTTCAATATTGGTGCCCAAGAAGCAAGAACGGGTCAGATGATATATCTGGTTCTCTATTCGTTCGGCTGCGAGCTATGGGCGCCCTGGTCCGAGGAGTTTGGTCGTTGGCCCATCCTCCAGCTTTCCATGTTCCTCATTAACATCTGGCAAATTCCTTGCGCTTTGGCCCCCAATTGGGGAACCATCCTCGTTTGCCGTGCTTTGGTAAGTAAAAAAGCCTGGGTCGTAATTAATAGACGGTTGCTGACCTTTTTGCAGGGTGGTCTTTCCACTGCTGGAGGTAGTGTCACTCTTGGCCTTATCGCCGATCTGTACCAGCCGGAGGAACAACAGTACCCTTTGGCATTTATTGTGCTGTCGTCTTGTATCGGAACGAGTATCGGAGGTGTCATCGGTGGGCCTATCTGGCGCTTCCTTGAGTGGCAGTGGTTCTTCTGGATAATGCTCATCTTCGGTGGTGTTGCGCAAGCCATTCACTTTTTTATGCCTGAGAGTCGTTCGACAATTCTCCTGGACAGAGAAGCCAAGCGTCGTCGTAAGACGGGGGAGGATCCCAATATCTACGGTCCCAATGAGCTGAAGTCACCGAGGATCTCGCTCAAGGAAGCTGGCAAAGTTTGGCTCCGCCCCTTTGAGATGTTTTTCCGCGAGCCAATCGTTCTGTGTCTCTCTCTTCTTTCTGGCTTCTCTGACGCACTCATCTTCACATTCTTGGAATCATTCCCAGAGGTATATACCAAATGGGACTTTGGAATCCTTGCTCAGGCATGGGCTTTCATCCCTATCAACTTGGCCTACTTCATGGCATACCTCATGTACCTACCTTGCTTCATGCGCGACGATCACATTCGCAAGAAGAAGGGCGACGACTGGTTCTTACCGGAACGTCGTTTGAAGGTGCTGCTTTGGCTTGCTCCTTTGGAGCCAATCGGTCTGATTGGATTTGCCTGGTGTTCGCTTGGCCCGAGTTACAACGTTCACTGGATCGCTCCCATGATCTTCTCCACTCTTGTCGGTATCGCCAACTACGCCATCTACTTCTCTTCAGTTGACTACATGATCGCCGCTTATGGTGTCTACTCTGCCTCAGCTTGTGGCGGTAACGCCTTCGCCCGTGACTTCCTCGCTGGCATTTCAGCCATGTACGCCACTCCCCTTTACACAAACATCGGTGGACACCCTACCGAGTACGCCAGTACCATTCTTGCTGGTGCAGCAGTTCTCATTATTATCCCTATCTACGTATTCTACTGGAAGGGTCCTGTCATTCGTGATAGATCTAAGTTTGCAAAGACGCTGGCAGAGGATCGCAAGAAGGAGGGGGTTCGACGTCTTAGTTATGCTAATAACCTACCTGTTTAAAATTATATAAATAGTGTTTATATAATATTACCATTTTATATAATAAATGAGATATTTTATTAGTAATACGATACCACTACTAACCCTTACTTAAATCGCACTGCTAATATTTACTAAGTGGTCTAGCCTGTACTTATAATGGAGGGCAATACAGCATATTATAGCATCCAGACGTAGGGGACAAGCTACACTTGCCATGGGAGAAGATATTACCAGCTGGGCATACCGGCGGGTCCCGAGATACACATTTATCACCCCAGGCGACAAGGGGCAGCGTACACTTGGGGCTGTCATTAGACGCACACTTATTATCCTTTAGCACCATTCCATGCGGGCATAAAGGAGTAGTAACGGTGACGCATCCCTCGGGGCGTAGCTGGCTACCAGGGGGACATATCGGCCCATCTAGAGCGATACGGGAGCCATGATTTAGCTCCGTATTAGCCGGACAAGCCGGGGAATTTGACGAGACACACTTTTCTCCCTCTAGGCTCATGTCGCTCGGACAGGAGGGTAGCTTCCCCGCAATGCAGCCCTGAGGTGAGAAGCCAAAACCTACTGGGCAATTGCGTCCTGATTGGCTGACGCAGTTACTCCCCTGCAAATGGGTGTTTGGCGGGCATATAGGTGACTGGCTGTGTAGACAAGCGTGACCAGAGAAAATGGAATCAGAAGGGCAGGATGGTCGGCCATGCGAGAGGCAGGCTGTTCCATTGAAAGTGTAGTTCTGCTCGCATACTGGTGGACTCTGAGAGACACAGCTCGTACTATCATAAACAGTCTGGCCTAAGCAAGCCGGTCCAGTCTCGGACATGCACTGTCCATCCTTGACTGTGCCTATAGCGCACGAAGGAGTGCTACTACTAATGCAGACATTGCCGCCTGTGGATACTGATCCAGGAGGGCAAATAGGGGGACTCGTTAAGATGCAGGCATTGTCACGAAGAATCATCTGGTCAGGGCGGATTGGAGGCACCGTAGAGACACAGATATCGACCGAGAGGGTGGATTGGTCTGGACAGCTAGGTGACTGGGGCATGACACACGTAGTCCCGTTGAAAGCACCTCCTTCACATATTGGCGTCTCTGCAAGGACACAGACTCCCTTGGAGAAGGTGGTTCCTGGTGGACACCCCGGCGGTTTTCTGAATGCACAAACACGCCCGTTGTAGGTAAAACCTGCAGGACAAAGGTGCGGTGTAAAGTCAGCGACACATCGGCCATCCTCCATAGAGCCTCCCGCAGCGATACATAGATCCGACCCAGTGCTATCACTCACACATTTCCCCTTGCTTTCGTCCCACGTCGTTGCCAGCGGACAGCATTGCTCGACAGCCGATATGGGATCTCTGGATTTGATGGTGTGGGGAGGACAAGTGCGAGTCGATATACAGAGGCCGTCAAATATACTGGCGCCGTACGGACACAGCGGGTTCTCGGGAGACTGGCACGCCCAACCGTTAAATTGACCTTGTCTGCACTGCGATGGCTGGTTCGAGATACAAACCCGTACGCTGAATGTTGTACCGGCCGGACAGCTGGGCTGCTCCCGAGGGCTGCAGCCCTTGCTTTGATGGTCAAAGACAAAACCTGCTGGGCAGATAGGAGCTTGCTTCTGCGTGCAAAGCCCGTCCTCTAGTGTCATCTGATGAGGGCATGAAGGTGGTTGAGGGCGTGTGCAAGATCCGCTCTCCAGGCTCTCGCCACTTGGGCAGGTTGGAGGTAAATTGGACGCACAGACATTCCCAACAGCAGTGAATCCGGCTGAGCAGACGCGGCCTTGTCTCGAGATGCAAGAAACACCGTTGAATTGGAACCCCATATTACAAGAGAGAGAGTTCGTGGAGATACAGTTTCCGCCATCGAAATGAACTCCCGGAAAACAGCTCGGTTCGGTAGTCGAGACGCATTTCTCCCCTTGAGGGAAGGTACCAGCCGGGCATTGAGGCTTCTCATCAGACACACAAGCCCCGGCTTGGAGCTTAGTGCTTGGTGGGCATATCATCGTGGGATTGTAAACACAGGCTGTGACATTGAAGAAGGTGCCTGCTGGGCAACATTTGATATCGCCTTTGGAATCACGACAGGGAATGATGTCGTCAAGAGAGATCTGGTCACAGGTGGTGGAGATGTGATCACAGCCAGTCTTGATTGGTTGTAAAGCGGAGAGTGATTCCGCCTCGGCGGACAGCGGTTGCTGAGCGATCTCTTGAGTATAAGCAGGAGTGACAAACAGGGCTATAAAACTAGCCCAGACAGGGTATTTGGCCAATATGAGCCGTCAAGCTGGAAACTTGTTGACAGAAGAATGAGGATGAAAAATGGAAATAAAGAAGTTTGAGCACTAGGAATTGGGATGTAAATAAGCCCAATCTATTTAATCGAGCCAGCATGCAGATAAGACTAACTTTTAACCTATTACAAGTCGGAAGCTGAAAGTAGTTATTACCCGCTGCAGTGTGTTGCATGACCTTTTATTAAAGTGATAAATCGAACGGTTAAATAGAAACCAGACCAAAGACAGTAAATAATCGTTGGAATCTTTATTCGGGATTCCAGTTCAACCAGCACAATAAGGACTCTTTCGCCTGATCCATTCCCCATAACGCCAGAGTACAACAGGAGCGAGCAAACAAATAAACATAGCTGTACCTGCAAGTAACCCATTTCCCCACGCAATTCCAAGTCTCTTGTACATAGCTGGTGCAAACAAAGGAAAGCTGAAGCCGGCCATGGTTCTTACAAACGCCGCAGCTCCAGTTGCACTCGCAGCATATCGCTCGTATGAATCAATTATATACGTCTGAGCGCATTGGAAGGAAAGGATAAGCCCCGCGGAGAATATTGCTGCACCGACGTTTGGGATGATCCAATGGAGTTGAAGGTGCGCTGCAACACCGTATAGTACGAGACCAGCAGGTGTCACTAGTGCCGTTGGGAACATCAACGGAACACGGAACTCTGGTCTCCCAGGGTGGTTGTAGTGATCTTTGAGGGTAGCATAAACCTTAACACTCATCAGTAAGAGAACAAATGTCATTTATCAAAGCCTGAATTACCTTGTCAATAAGAGGGCCAGAAACCTGAAGCCCTATAACGAACCCTACACCGAGGGAGATATAGTTTAAACTCGCTCGACCGGGTTCCTGGTCGTACTGCTCCTCCCAAACCATTGGAAATGAAGCAAGCCTTGAGTTTTGTCAGCTGGAAGATAAGAAGAAGATCTTGGCTACTTACACCAAGTACATGAGTCCGTAAAGGTAGGCACGGTATAGAGCAGTGATTTGTATAGCTGGTTGCGTAAACAGCATGATGAATGGTCTTTTGAGGTTGTTGGCCAGTAGCGAGAGGAACGTCTTGTCACGCTGCTCGAACTCAGTATGCAAAGCTTTGTTTCCAGTTGACTTCCGAAGTTTTCGAGCCTTTATCTTGAGGATCTTTGGCGGGTATGTCTCTTGCAGGAACAGGAATGCAAGTACCTGAACCACAGCATCCGCTATAGAGACCACCCAAAAAATCCAACGCCAGTTTATGTGTTGAGTTAGATATCCAGCAGCTGTACCATTGTTAGTCTGTCTTTGCTTCCAGTTCTAAATGGCTTACCGATAGGCCCAACAGCAGGACCCAGAAACGGTGCAAGGCTGTAGATGGCGGTTGCAGTTCCGCGCTCTTCTCTCCGCCAGCAGTCACTTAGTACACCTCCGCCAAGCTGTGAAAGAATGTCAATTAGTGCCAATTGATAGGAGTCGAGTTTGATAGACATACAGCTTGTGGAGCACTTCCACCGAGACCACTTAGGAAACGGAAGATGAGCATCTGCTGTTTAGTCTGCGAAAACCCACATACAGTGTTGAAGATCAAGTAAAACATGTTTGCTGACTGAAGCACAACGACCCTCCCGAACATCTCAGACAAGGGAGCGAGCAGAAATGGACCAATAGCGTAGGCAAGAAGAAATATCGACATGAGTAGGTATGTTTCAAAGTCAGATGATATGTTGAACTCATCTGCCAGATCGGGTAAAGCCGGGGCTAACATGGTAGAAGAGACAGGGGAGATGAAGGTAAAACAAGAAACAAGAATAGTGGAGAGCCATTTCTTCCGCTTGCTCCAATTGTGGGGGTCGGAAGGATCTTGGGCGTTATCCCATGTCACCTTACATTTGCAAGTCAGTGATCTTCCCAAAGATGAAACAGGACTTGTCCTAGAAAAGATGTAAAGTAGAGCACGCAAGCACTTACCAGATTTGGGTCATCCTCATGGGCCTGGAGCAGAGGCTCTGGGACTGACTGTTCCTCTAAATCACCGGCCGATTTGACAGACTGATCGGACTGGCTTACGGCATCAGGAATTTCGATAAGAGATGGCATTGGTCTCGGGCGGCTGGGAAGAATAGTGTCGTAGACTCCATCCTCTTCACCTCCGCGTGACAGCCAAGGATAATCCTGGCGTGACCTCTCATAGCTGTTCAGCACGTCAAGTGAGGGACTCCAAGACCTCCAAAGCGAGGTACGAGAACCGGCTCTGGAAAGAGTTGGGGTATTTTTCTTGCTCATAATGCTAGTAACGATAGTGGGGTGCAAGCAGAATACAACGAAGGGGTTGCGTTTCACCAGGATACTGGCACAAACAAGTTATTGTGTTTGTAAAACGAAGGACTGATATTTAGCGAATGGATGCGGATTGAATGGCGTTCTGGCGTGATATCTTAAGAACTTGAATGTTCCCATTTATCTTTTTCTCTTGCGGATCCCCGGAATATAGAAAAAGCCGGCACTCTCAACCAAGTTGCGCGTTCACCACTAAAACTCACTAGGATCTAACACAGCCCTGATCAAAGACAGCAAGACCCGCAGCAACACACGCCATTCCATATCATCTCGTAAAGTTGTGGCGGGAATGAATGCTCTTGCACTGCCCAAATGCGTCACCCATGATAATGAGCCTGATATCAAGCTCGTTTAGCAAGTTTGCCCCAGAACCATGACAAGATGCGCGTTTCGGAATTAGTTGCATTTCTCTCGATGGCCAGATCATAAGTCTTGGCCCTGATCGACAACGGCAGATGGTCGTCATTGTGGTGGCTGATGGATTCTGGCTAAGCCTTATCAGTTTGGACGCATCCCATTTGCTAAATCCAACACTGCCAAGACCAGACAACTTGATCGCTTTCGATGTCACCACTTTGCAGAGGTCGAGGCCCAATTAGGCTGATGTATCTTACTGGATTTTCTATCAGTTAGCATACTAAGGTTAACTACATACCGCTTAGTTAATCATAAATAGGTTCATGTATCAAATCCTCAACGTCTTCACACCTAATGACAGCTATCTTGGTCGTAGGGTTAAGGTGTGTGGGGTTCCCACAAGCGCTACAACATCTAAACAGATAAGGTTCGAGAAGCTAGTCTTGGCTGTCTTTCAGCTGTTTAGGGGTATTTCTAAATATATGAATTCTTCCAGTTGCGTGGTGACTTATGATTGGAAGAACCCACCCATTCCTTTTGTGAGGTTAGTGAGGTCATCTTAAGCTCAGGGCCAACCATTTACGGGAGGTGAGGGGCTGTTGTTTCGGGTTAAGGTGGCCCTGTCATCAGCCATGCATTCTTCGGGGACTTCTAAAGCCACGAGATTATGGAGCACTCAATTAAGCTTAATTGACCCCGGATCAGCCTTGACTGCCAATCCTTACCTCCCTCTTCCAAGATCTTTCGCCCACCATTACTTGGCATAAAACGTGATGATTGATCCAGCCTTATGACACGACAATGAATGACGCGTCCTCTGTTTCGACTCACCTGACTTGTTTGCAAAGTTTTGGCCTTCTGAGGATATACTATTTATTCCCAGTGGCTTAGGTGCTCGCGTGACGCAATTGGAGTTCAATCAGGAGCCTGGCGAGCTATTCCTTTGGAAGAAGGGAGGCATACGACCTGTTGCTATTCCAGTCGACGTTTTGAGCTATGTTCCAACGCCTTTCCTACGGAGGCTGAGCGGGAAGCGATAGTGTTTGAGGCTTCAACAGGCTTGTAGAAGCAATGACAGGACAGACCACATAGCAGTAGAATCTTAGTCTATCTCTTAAGCCATGAAGTTCTTGCATATATAATGATGCTTCATTCCAAGTTCAGGTATCATCAATCCAAACCCAATAACACTCTCATCTTCACATTCGCTTCATATCCGGCTTTGCAGCTTGATAGCTTTCGTTCGCTATAGCTAAACCTTCGCTTATACCTATTCCATTGAGCTCTTTCCAGCATCCCCGTTATTCTCTCGGTCATTCCCAGAAATGACCATGGGCTCCGCTATTGATACACCAAGAATGAGGGTTCTTGTCTGTCCTTCAGGCTTCAAGGGTAGCCTCCAGCCAAGCCAAGCTGCAGATTGTATCGAAGCTGGTATCCTCGCTGTCGAGCCTCACGCTTCTGTTCGTAAAGTTCCCTTGGTCGATGGGGGAGAGGGTTTTACCCGCGCTCTTGTCTCTGCGACGGGAGGCTCAATTCACCCAGTGCCCGTATGTGGGCCTGTTGGAGACATAATCATCTCGTTCTTCGGTATTCTGGGCACTCCCAGCGATGAGCCGCCCACTGCCGTGCTGGAGATGGCTGCTGCTGCTGGTCTTAGCTTGGTGCCGCCAAGCCACCGTAACCCTGGCAAGACTACAACATTCGGTGTTGGTCAGCTCATTCTTGCTGCCCTGGACGCTGGGGCGACCCGCATCCTCGTTGGGTGTGGTGACTCTGGGACCTGCGATGGCGGTGCAGGGATGCTTCAAGCCCTTGGTGCAAATCTGTTTGACACTAACGGGTGTCTTTTGCCGATCGCCCAGGGCGGTGAGTCATTATTAGACCTTGGCTCAATTGATCTGTCTGCCATTGACAGTCGCGTGCTCAAAGCAAGAATCGACGTTGCAGTGAACTGGCACAATGTTCTTTGTGGACCTGACGGAGTAGCAAATGTTTTTGGTCCCCAGAAAGGGTCTACTCCGGAGCAGACGGCTCGCCTTAGTCTTGCCATGGAAAGACTGGCAGATGTCTCCACAGAAATACTCTGCGATAAGGCCGTGCGACTAGCTCCTGGAGGGGGTGCTTCCGGAGGTCTCGGAACAGGTCTGCGCCTGGTTGGGGCCAATCTGAGGCCCAGGTATGAGATTGTGATGAAATACATCAACATCCGCAGCATCTTCAACGACTGTGACCTTGTTCTCACAGCTGAGGGTGGCATTGACGACCAAACGCCTAGGGGAAAGATTCCAGCCGAGGTTGCCAGACTCGCAAAGAAACATGGTCTTCCAGTGATTGCCATCGCAGGAACAATCGGCCAAGGTGCCAGGGTGAACTACGATATCGGGATTGATGCCTTTACTTGCATCATTCAGCGACCAATGACTTTGGACGATGCTGTCAACGAGGCGGAGAAGCTGACCAGGGAGAGCGCGGAAACTGTGATGAGAATTGTGGAGGTTGGGAGGATGATAGGTAGATCCACCTAATGACTTATGATTGACATTTGAACGTTTGGGTACCTCTTGTAAACAACTCAATAGCAAAGATTTTCACCCCCGCATCATTTTCCATGTCAGGGCAGCTGAGTTGCATAGTGTTCAGTCGTGTATGGGTTGCGATTCGGATCCCTTTCGGAAATTACCCCTAGGGTCCGTTCGTCCACAGCCTAAATTTAAGCTTAATTTCTTTGGCTGCTTGCGGGCGTCGACGGCTTCTGCGTACTGTAGCAAGGAGTGGGACACATTTTTAACGGTTTCTACCAATGGCATACGAGGAATCGGGCACGTGCTGAGCGTGCTGCTAATTTTAGCAACCTGCGACTGCATAACGATCTCTAGGGTAGGTAAAATAAGTCTGCGACGTCTTTCCTCAGTTAAAAAACAGTAGATTGATAATAATAGAACAGGAATTCTGTGAGGGCTATGCAAAGGATTATTCTCGTCTTGCAACGTGAACGAAGTTGGTAACATCGACCAGTTTGTGGAGTGCATACTTTTGTTTGACATACGGAAGAGCATCGGTTATTTGTAAACGCGGTGGGTAGTCTCCGACATCAAGGTGCAAGATGCCTGACTATACAAAACAAACAGTGGTTCAAGACTAGTCTATGTGGCATGGACTTTCACAAACGAGGGGAAAATCTAATCTTGATATGTAATTCACTCTCAGCCTAACTAACACTTCTAAAATGGGCGGAGTTTTTACTCAAATAAGCTGCTTAATATTGCTAAGGGGCAAGCTAAGTAACACCACATGTAAAGCCTCGATCTGTTGTTTATATGAAACCTTTATAGTGCCTCAGGGAATTAATCCCTGCTCGCAGAGGCAGGTTAAATCTCGGGGCTTTGACGAAGAAACTCCTCCATAGATGTAGTTTTGACATTCAGTTTCTCGTTGTCAAGGTGCTTGAGAGAATATGTTCCATCAAGCTGGAAGAGCTGATAGAACAGGCCAATGAAACTGTAGTAGTCGTTATACGGCTTCACGTTCCTCATAGAGTAGGCGAGTTTCTTCAGATCTTCGAGAGAGCCTCGGGGCTCAAGAGTAACCTCGATACCCCTGACCTCTTTGTAGATCCTGGCGAGCTCTCTGGGTGAGTATTCGCCCGAGTGCAACTCCCAAAAGCCACCCTCGGGAGCATCATCGCGCTGGATGACTTCGGCTGAGAACTCGGCTGCATCCTTCTCGCTGGTCAAATCCCACGTCTCATGGCCAGTTCCCCAGATGTCAAGAGTCTTCTTCTCCGGGTCCCATGGCCCATTATAAGCCGGAGAGAAGTTGCCATGCCCAGGAACAGAGAAGTAAACCTCAGTCAAGCCACCAGTCAGAATCCAAATTGGCTTGATGGTTGAAGTCAGCTCGGCCTGCTGATAAAAGGCAATGCAAGCATCGTAACTTTGGTGCATGCCAAGTTGAAGTTCTCTCCAGTCGCAGTTCCAGCTTGCGGCGAGAAATCGAGTGATGCCAGCTCTTTCAGCAGCACGCAGAAGAATGAGCTGTGCATCTAGATGCATAAGTGGAGTTCCAGCATAGGCACAAATGACAGAGTCAACGCCAGCACAAGCCTTATCGATAGCCTCGACGTCATAGTAGTCACGGATGCTCACAAAGCTCTCAAGCTTGGATCGCTTCTCAAGACTGAGTTTATCTGGGGATCGTCCCAGGCCACGAACTCGATGTCCACGAGAGACGAGGCTCTCAATCAGATGTAGACCAAGGTTGCCAGTAACTCCGGTGACTAGTACCAACATGATGGAGGATTTATTGGTGAGGGGGTAAAAATGAATAGAATGGTTGACTCCTGGATTATGAGGATTTCTAGTGAATATTTCTCGATCTTCTAACCAGCGAAGACCCTTCTATATCTATAATTCTTCTCTAATGTCCCAGCGGCTTCGGAAAACTGTGTTTTCCGGCTTAATCACTGATGGAAGCTTGAATTTGCAATGCACAGATTGATAATCATTGACCGCATGAACAACAGTCTCTTGGTGGCTAATTTTGCTTGGGCTACTTCGTAGTGGGTCTAAGTGGACATGTATAAGATCCACTCGATATCACCAGACGGGGTTGTGGAGTAGTTTTGGAAATAAATAGATTGCAAGGGTTAGAAATACGAGTGCTGGTATAAGCTTCAGATTGTTTCTATAAGCTCCATTAATTTATCAGATCATTCTTACATCCTTAATAACTAGCACTATGTTGAAGAGTGTTAAATAAGCTCTTTAGTGGTATTATCTGTGGCATATTAAAGTCTAATAGATATTTTTTATTTACGTCTAAAACCCAAGGTGGCAACAATAGGTAAGTCAGGGACTGCTTTCCAGGATTTCCGACCTTTGTAACCTGTAAATCTGCATCTGACCAGTTTGAAAGTATCCCACTTAAATCCGCTGCTGAAAATCCTAGGAAGGGGCTTCACAACCCCATCCGGGTACGTTGAGTTACGTAGATATGGCACGGTGGTATATGAGACGAATCATGGATTAACCCTCAGCTTGACGCCATAGCTTGGACAGATGAGGCTAGCGTTCCGTGAAGCACTGTAGTGGGCTCAGCTGAGCCAATAGGACTTGATGCTGCAATTGCTTAATTTACGCGTGGAGTAAAAGAGCGAGATGTATCTCAGTTCTACTCAAAGATCGTGTGTGGGCATCCTTTGTAATTGTAGAAAGCCCGAATTCCCTATAGGCATCCAAGCCGACCTCTGCGAGGGTTGCAGCACTTTATGGTATGCTATCTTCTATAAGTAACAAGAATAGATAGTCTTAAGTTGGCACTTAACTCGGCATTCCTTTGTCAAATCCCAAACGTTTTTACTACTTAACAACAATGTTCTGAAGGGTTTTAGTTGAAAAAGAAAGTAGTGGAACTTCACCCAAGAGACTCTCTTACCGCTGAATCTGCGTTACATAGAATGATGGTCGCATTTGCGTATCCGAGCGTAACAGATACATTAGTTGCTATCGAACTTCAGCTGGTTGTTCAGGCAATAGAGCCCTGCAGAGGGTCCGATTATAGGTTATTGTGACTTGACCTAGTAAGAGACTAGCAGTACTAGGAAGTATTGGAGGCGCACATTTGTCAGCTGCTTGACAAGATATACCGGCTTCGGCATATTCAATGAAGCACATGGCCGAGTACGGAAGGGTTACCTCTGGAGGCCTAGCTTATTAGCCCCACTAGTTGACGTGTCTGGTCCCCAACGCCACATCACTACTCCGTTGCCGCATACGGGTCGGCTTCTTTTTCAGGAATTGAAGTTAAGGCAATGGTGTAAATCGACATGTTTCATGTACTAGGGTTGTAGAGGCTTTAGAATACCTCAAGATAGTACCCTAAATAAGCAATGCTTAAGCGAGCACCCTCCATACTTGCTGTCCATTTGAGGTAATCGTTCCGTCACATAAGCCCCAGGCCCAGTGGCTAGTAATAAAAATCGGAGTTCATGTATGAATGATCAATTGGGAATATTATTAAGTTTCTCGGAGCTACCGGACTGGAGCAAACTCCGATGTTTGAAACTGTGTATATATTGATCCTCATCTCCACCTTCGTCTTGTTTCAGTTTGTAACCAGAATCATCTCGACATAATACCTTACCCTTACTACTAAATAAAGTAACAATGAAGGTTATTGTGACTGGCGCAAGCGGTTACGTCGGCAGCGAAATCATCCGCCAAAGCCTTCAGCTACCTCAGGTGACTCGTGTTGTTGCTGTTGCCCGAAAGCCCGTGTCCGCACCAGCCGATTCTGACCCACATCGGTTCAAGAGTGTCGTTGTGAAGAATTATGGAGATTATCCAGAGAGCGTAACGAATGAGTTCAAGGATGCAGGGGCGTTCATCTGGTAAGATTTGCCTTGTACTTTGTCTTGCTGTTTATCCTATATAACCTCCAGTCTGACTCTTATTTCCAGGACAGTAGGCATCACGCCTATGGACTATGACAAGCTTGAGCCCAAACAGGCACGAAAGATATGCCTTGACAATACTCTGGTGGGACTTGAAACAATGGTCAAATTTTCGACCGAGAAGCCGTTCCGCTTTGTTTATATGAGTGGCGCCGACGCGGAGCGAGATCAGACCAAGAAGCCCTCATTCCTGCCTGATTACTTCCTGATGCGAGTGAGTTCCACAAGGTTTATCAAATGTCAGGATCGTAAACTAATTCAGAGTAAGGGCGAGGTTGAGAACCGAATCTTTGAATTTGCAGAGCAGCACCAGAACCTGGTCCAAACAGCTATAGCAAGGCCTGGAATAATCACCAATGACGCAACGGACATAGAAGCTGTGATGGCTCGCTTAGGCAAGGAAGTTCCTACTATCAGGCTGGAGACAGTGGCAAGAGCACTTCTGCGGCAAGCCCTTTATGGCTTCGAGAAACAAACCCTATGGACTGATGACTTGGAGAAATTATAGAGCCCGAGTGGAAAGCAGTAACTATATATTCCTATACTAAGCTTAATGACTCAGGCCACCACGGTACACGCGTAGACCGACTCACAGGCCCTGGTTAAGCTTAAACACAACCACGAGCCTTGTCTCTCAACATTGGTCGATGGTCACTTTTCTTTGCAGACAAACAATGGTGTTCCGGACTCTCAACAAAGTCTTATGCAGCAAATCTCGTACAACTTGCATGTTGACCATCTCTATGAAGCTACGGCATTCCCCATTGCTAAGTATTGTTGTGGTTTGCCTAAAGGAAACCACTCCCAAGAGCATATGCTCTCTCTGCAACATCATATTTCAAATTTCGTATCGATAGTCTCGTGCCTTGTCCGCATCGCCTCCCATATCGATAGGCAAGCCAATTTCAGGCCTTCCGTATTGTCTGTCACGCCGATTGTTCTCCCTATAAAGCATGATACTCATGGCAACAGCACTCAAGGCTGTTGTGAAAAGAAGAGCACATGACACTGCGTTGCCCATAAGATAGTAAGGTGCAGCTCTTTTGGGGTAAATATTGGAAGCAGCAACGCCAACAGCGTGAGTGACAGCGATGACGATGCCGAGACCAACGCCAGCCTTGGTGTCACCGGCAAACGTTGAAGTAATCCAGGTGAGAACAATGGGGAAGGCCATGTACGTTCCCTAGCAGCGACATGGTCAGTGAGTGTCTTAACTAAGCTGATTTTCCTCACAGAAAAACATACCGTGACTGCAAGAAAACATGTGACATATCGCGCTATGTGACCTTTCAAGACTCCAAGGCATATGTATCCAATTCCAGCAATCAGGCCTCCAATGGTGATAGGAATACCCCTAACCCGGTACCTGTCAGACAGAGTCGCTGTGACAAGCAACGTGAGATAAGCCACACCATAAATAGGAGCTGTCATCAGGTTTGCCATTACAGAGTGATAACCCATGTCTTTGACGATCGTAGGCAGGAAAACGGCGGCGACGGCAAGGGATAGGGAGAGACCCGAGTAGATAAGACAGAAAAGATATAGACGGTAATCTCCGAACGCTCTGTTTAACATCTCGTTAGCGAGAGGCTACTTGGTAATCACGTTAAAGGAAAAATCGACTTACGCCTTGACTTGGTCCAGGCTGATGCCAGTGTCGGTATTCTTAGTGAATCTGCTGCGTCGGTCCAAGATGATCTGATGCTCATGTTCGGTGAACCAAAATGACTTCCCGGACTCGGGGCGACCAGGGAGTATCCAAAAAGTAGCAGCTCCCACGGCAACGGTGGGTATACCCTCAACTAGGAAAAGGGCTTGCCACGAAGTAACAGCCATACCCTGAGCACGGCCCATGCCGTAGGCAATTATACCCGACAACACACCGCTCAAGGCGCTCATTCCCGCGTAGGCGGCGATGCGTAGTGATAGCTCCGACTTGAGGTACCAGAAACTGAGATACAGAGCACAGCCAGGAGCAAAAGACGCTTCAAACATTCCAAGAAAGAAGCGAACGGCGATGAGTCCTCCGGGATTAGTGCATGCAGCCTGCAGAGTGCTCACTGCTCCCCAGCCAATGGCACAGATGCCCAGCCATGTAGAGGGCTTGACAACCTTAAGCATCAAGCCGCCGATGGTACCGAATAGGACGGTTCCGATGTAGAATGATGCCGAAGCAATCTGGTATTGGACACTGCTGAGGCCGATATCTTCTTCGAGACCGATGTTACGGGCATTACCCGTGTTGCTTCTGTCGATATAGGATAGGAGATAGAGAAGCATGATCCATGGGAGGATGGTTCTGTCGAGCTTTCGCACGAGGCGTTTCTCATCTTCGGGGCTGAAGGGTAATGGAGTTTCGACATTAGTCTTGGACGCTTCAGCATCATTCTCCAGATGAAGGCATGGCTCTTCCTTTTCAATGGTAGTCATGATGATCGAGATGCTTTGTTTGAACCAGTTGATGAAGAACAATAAGAGAGGTGGCTATGGTGGAAAGCCAGGATACATTTGAAACTATTGCCTTCCTATATACATGATTCAGGGACTATTCAAAGGTCACGGGGGAAATCCGTTGGGTCTAGGGAGGGGGTGACTAGCATATGATAGTGTTGGCATGCTGTAATTTGAACGGATGATCAACATTAGACATGTGGAGAAACCTAGAAGTCTATTGCAAATTCCCCATGGGGCCCCGGGTTGTGTACGAGTCATCTTTGTCCAGGAGTGGGTAAATCGAAGGGGATTGTACAGAAACGGAGAAGTCCCGACGTGATGCTGTGAAGATGAGGGTGCGGTATTTTCCCGTGGATCTTGTCGCGGGGGTTACCCGTCACGGGAGAACTCCGTACGGGACAAGGTCTGGGGGACCTCGAGAATTGTCGCAGCTGCTTGTAGTCATTCTCCAAAAGTATAAACTTACTTTTGACAAACCAGATATCCTAACGTTACGATAAAGTTGTTGACTCGATCCAAATTCCGCGAAATGAACTGGTTCGCCCCTCCTCCAATCCTTGAGCCAACGCTCCTAACCGCCCTTCCAACAGCATATCGTACTCTCGACGTCTCAGAACACTCGACGAACCAAAAACGTGGACGGCCACTTGACAGCTTTCTCGAAGGCCCGGTAGTTCGAGGAGACATGCTGTATCTGACCGACATCCCTTACGGTAGAATCTTTGCCGTGAACCTCGCCACCAAAGCATGGGAGCTTGTAATACAATACGATGGCGAACCAAATGGCTTAGCGTGGCATGAGAAGCGACAAAAGCTACTCATAGCGGATTTCAAACAGGGTATACTTGCCCTCGACCTGAAAACCAAGACATTGACTCCCGTCATGGATCGCTTTAACGGCGAACGGCTCAAGGGTCCCAACGACTTGGTAGTCGCCCGTGATGGCAGCATCATCTTCACGGATCAAGGCATGAGTGGTCTTCAAGATCCTACAGGCCGCTTGTACCGTATAAGCTCTGGTTTCAACACTGGCTCCGATGACAATCGCGCTGAGGTGCTCCTTCGCAATTGCCCATCACCCAATGGCCTAGTTCTCGACGCCGACGAGAAGAATATCTTTGTTGCTATGACGAGGGACAATAGTGTTTGGCTTGCACCGTTGTATCCAGATAGTAGTGTACAGAGGACGGGTCGGTTCTCGAGCTATTTCGGTGTTGGAGGGCCTGATGGTCTTTTGACTGATGAGGAAGGCAATCTCTTTGTGGCCCATTCCACCCTTGGTGTTGTGTTTGTGCACCACAAGAACGGGGTACCTCGGGCGACTATCTCGATGAAAATGTTTGGTTCGGGAATAACAAATTTGACATGGGGAGGAGAGGACATGAAGACGCTATATATTGTCGAGAGTGAAACGGGTTTGATTGTAACTTTGGGTTGGCATTGTAGAGGCATTTTGTAACTGGTCCCGCGTAAGATTACATTTAAATGTGCTTAAATGATAATAACTGTCCTTGACGTACTGTCATTCTTACAATGCGCATCTTAAAATCCATCATGTAGACACATTCAACGAACTGAATTTGGCAAGATGAATAGCTTGTATCTTCGCTGTAAAGCGATACAAGTCGCTGCGAGATGGGCTTGTCAGTTGTTATGGGCTCACACAACTGCCGTTTTTCCGACCTTCAAGCAACTCTTTCACTAATAGATTGCCCCAAAGCAATAGCTACCAAGATAGCAGGCTACATTGATCAAAATAGAGAATTTAATCTTAGTGCTTTATCTCACTACTTCCTACTTCAACAGCTTCTTTTACAGGGGCCGGAAGTTCTGCTACAAAGTGCATCTGCCCTGGTGGCTGCATAACTGGCTGCCCGGGTGGAGGCCATGGTGTGGTGCCAGGAGGAGATGTTTGATACATGTTATTGGCAGGATGGATGGGGCTGAACTGATGGTGTCTATAATTGGGGGACTGCTGGGTATGGGGCACGTAGATTGGTTGCTGTTGACCGTTGTTGTTGAACTGCTGTGTTGGTGGGATTTGCTGAGGACCGGTTGAGTTTTTTCCATGTCGCTTCCTCTTCCAACACCAAAGGAATATTCCGGAGAGAGCGAGCAGCGCAATAACACCAGCGCCAGCAGCGATACCGGCGATTGCTCCCGTACCAAGTCCATGGTGGTGAGTGTTTGAGATCGCTGAGCTCGTGTTATCCGTTCCATCTTTCCCAGTGACTGTAATGGTATTCTGACTGGAGCTGGCATCAGTTTGAGAGCTGACGTCGTCTGTGGTAGAGCTTGATTCGGAGGCTAATTCGGATGTCTCGCAAACGTCGGTGCATTGCTCGCAGAAAGTTGCGAAGGTCTTGGCAACTGGAAAATACAAGTTAGCAGTTCGATCGGAGAGCTGAGGGGTGGATAAAATACCGAGGTAAGCAGTCTTTGGCTCGCCAGTGATGGCCCAGTCGGCGCAAGTAGTAGCATAATTGTCGATTTCATCGGTCCAAGCGACACTACCATGTGAAGTGCGACAACTACAATAGCGCAGTTAGAACAAGTCGGTTTGAAGTATGGGTCAATTTGACTCACCAATAGCAAGAAGCCTGCTCCTTGAAAGAAAGACCCGTGAAGCCATCAATCTTGCTGGTACAGGACTGGAAGACACCGATCATATCCACGCAAGCGGCCGCATACGTCTGCTCGGGAGAGAGACCACCATTAGTGATTGTCGCCATCTTGGTATGGCCGAGAAATGGGAAAAGGTAAAGCAAGGAAGGATAGTCGTTGAGATCAGACGCGATACTAAGAGAAGAACTGGGGTATAATAAGTGACGAGAAACCGCTGGACTCCCTGTGCTTGCCCCTCGACAACCAGGGCGAGACTCTAGGCTTTCTTCATTTCTTTTTATTAGGTGATTGGTATCAACCCAGTCGCGTTCAGCCTCAGCTGAGCGGCGCGGTTAACGCCTCCAACGCCGCATTTTAAGCCTTGTTAAGTCGAGACCCTTCATGTGGCAAAGCGTTCTTGCCACTCTTTTCGATTGTACCTCAAGTCGCCCAGCTGAAGCCAAGGATTGGTAGGCCATGGGCAATAAAGACAACCTTACTCATACTGACAACTCACAAACTCATACTGGCGGGAATCTTCCAATCGTAGATGACCATTTTTGGTGTTGCTTAAAAAGCAATTAGTGGCTGAATCGGCGTCGATAATCAGCAATATCAGCAGTGCTTAAGAACTCGGTTGTTTTCAGCTCGCAGGGGTCAGAGGGCGCAATGTTTGTGGCTGTTTGAGGGATTAGCGCGACTACTTAACTCCAGCCATTCCTTATTGTCCTTAATTTTGAGGCACGCAAGGACTTCGGCATATTTGAATGAAGATATATGGATACCGCCCCATACTTTGCACCGCAGGTTCATCCAGCGCGATTGCTCAATCAGCTCATCGGATCTCCAATATGTACCCAAGTCGTAACCTCGCCCAAGTTGTAACCTCGATTCTCTTTGATGATATCTCCAAACCTCCGCTTCTCCAATCCTGTGCCCCCGACTTCAATCTCTATAATTGACGAAGATGCGACTCCTGAACAGTACGGCCTTCGAGCTCATTGAGTTTATTGGAGATAATATCTCACCATACGCTATTTTGTCCTACACTCAGGATCATCATATACCACCAGGAGCTAACAGAATGAATGGGTCAAAACTGACACGGATGGAGTCAACTGCGAGGTTGCTAGAAACCTTGGTAGGTAAGCCATAGGAATTCAAATAAGACAAGTACAAATACCAAGAAAAAGGCCAATGTATTATCCCCGTCGTCGCTTGGTGAGTTGATTTCCAAGCCATGGTCTCTAAATACGAACCGCAAACCAACTTCGAGGGCCCCGCCGGAGAGAACCAGTGGATCGTCATGAAATACCTCGGTTGCTCAAGGTTTGAAGGAAATAATGACCAGGAGAGTATTAATTTTCTACACGAGTATGTGTACGTCAGCTCCTTCTTTCAAGACGAAAATAGGAAACAATCGAGCGCATCTTGATAGATGGCTCCTGCACTGGTGGGTCAAGCTATCCCGAAATGGTAGTATTTGAACGCACCGAGATATCTACGCTAGACAAGCAGCACGACTTCAATCCTATAAAAGTCCTTGAATGTCCGGACACTGGAACTAAATACACACAGATAACTCATTCTCCAATTAACTCGTCAAGTCTGATTAATCTCCAGCAATGCGGTTCTATAACTTCCTCCTCACTCTTGCTGCCACAGCGACTGGAGTGGCATCTTCTTCTCAATCTTCCCGATGCCCTTCGTTTCCATCTTCTATGCAGGAATTTTCTGCCGGGTTCAAGCAACCGGAACCTCCGGTCGTCAAGCCAGAATTTCAAGCTCACTTCGTGCAGCACAAGTGGTACGCTTGCTAGAACTGAAATCACTTTGTCGGTCGCTGACTACTAGAGCTAGGAATGCCAACTTGTCGCACATTACAGCTGGCTATATCGAAAATTCTCCCTCCCGTGGATTTGTTCGTGCAGATGAAGCTTTTGATGGTCAGCTTGCCTCATCGTACTTCAACTATTCCAATACCACCAAGTCGGGCTTGGTGGACAACACGTTGACGACCTATGATCCCAAGTCCACCAAACCGAGTGTATGGAGAGGATACGTGAACTCAAACTTTCCCATCTTTTCTAAGAATATCTTGGTTGAGGCTGGTGCTGTGTATGAAGGGTTGGTAAAGAGGGATTTCCTTCCATCGCCTGTTGCTGCAGTAAGTATACCGTTGTCTGGCTTATCTCATTGGTGTCTCAGCTGACATTGGCTTAGTGGAGCATTATGTACCAGGGCATAATTCCCGTAACGGTGTACGTCAACGAGTGTAATGTCGTGGTTGGCTACGATTACTTTGCCCCCGATTTGCGAACCCGAGTGATTATGGAGTTTTTCAACATCCAGGCAAAGTAAGGCTTGTGTATTTCACAGATTAGACTCTCCAGGAGGGGAGGTGCCATTGGCAATACTTTTCATTCGTTCTGTCTTTACTTCTGTTGTAGAGACAGCCATTACTAGCTTAGATGTGTCAAACTTTGTATTCCGCCGTTTTCGAAGCTTTCATATTCCCATAGCTCTTGTAGATCAATCTTGATTCTCTCTGAAACCACAAATCCTTTCTGTGAAATTCGATCAAGCAATCTCAAGATCTCTTCACTCTGTAAGGGCTCTTTTGTGTTCGCGCCAGCCATTCGAAGGGGAAACAAAAGTAATATCCCGGGCACATTCGAATATCCGAGAATTGCATCTGACTGAGTCAACACAGCGTTAACATGCATCTCGATCTCGCTTGACGTCAACAAGGGAATAACCTCCCCTTCCCAGATCGCGTAGAACGTGTAGTTCTTGCATATAAATAGATCAAGAGCATGGTAATTCGCCAGAGCTAGTCTGAAATATGGATCCGAGGAACCGACATAGGGTACGGTTTGCTCATGCCAATCCTGGAGACGCTGTTGAAAACAACATCCCTCCTTAGCGAGTGCACTTATTGCCGGATGATTCTGTCGGAGTATTTCTGGAATGGACTCAATTTGATCAAAGAACCTGCCGTTGTATTAGTCTTGACTCAATCAAGTACTCTAGAGACTTACCTTTTGCTAAAAGAAGAAATTTGGATCACGAGGTCGAGGATTGTTCCCAGCGGGCTTGTTGGGGCTGCTGCAAGATACCCTTGGTGCCTCAGCCATGGCTCATGTGAAAGAAAAGTATCTTCGCCATAAATGATGGCCCGGTTCGCCTCCAATGTTCTAAATGCGCCAAAGAACCGTTCGCCAAGTGGGCCAAGGCCATTGATCGCCCCAGGAGATTGAAGTATTCTTGACGTTCCGTATAGCATGTGTTTGGCCCATTGGTCCCCAGATATCTCAGTCATTAACTGGATAATAATTAGCATGTCAACTTGATCTACGGCGATGAAGCCATACCTCAAACAGCCCAAGAAGTAATGTACACCAAAGAACTCCTTGGCAGTCTATTGCATCTAATGACTGCAACCAATTCTGGAGCTTCTGGATTGACTTGCCATACGACCCAAAGGCGACGTTTTGTAGTGATTGCCGCCCGCTTAGGGGGCTTATAGCCGCACGCCTACTGGCTTCAAGTGCGCCAATTGCGATTGTTGCTTCTCGAAGTGGAGGGCATGTTTGAATCAGAGGTAGAAGATCAGGACCCAAGTTTACGAACTCCTGAGTAAATTGGCAGTTCTGCATGAAGTGGTCAAAGTAGCCCAAGTAAATTATATCAGCATGCTCGTTGATTTGCAAAGGTAGTTCGTCTACTCGCAGAGTCTCTTGAGGCGATGTGCAGGTGACGAATTTTACTTCGTTGACCGAAACAACTTGAGGTTGACATAGTTTCTTTGTGCGGATACAGTATTCGCAAGGAGAACCACCCTGACACTTTTTGATGAATAAGCTGAAGTGAAGCATTGTTCGGGACATGGTTCCAACCTTGATGCGCCTCCTCGCGCATGGCTGGCAGCGAGTCAGTTTCTTGCGCTTATCTAGCGGGCCAACGTTACGCTTGGTCTTCATTTGGGAAGTTGTGATGGATTCTGGGTGTCAACTTCAAGTTCTGCAACCTAAAAAGTATTTCTCGAAAATGAGGGTGACGAAATTGTCTGTGTTCGTTTGTTGTTCGTGAAGGTCTCACAAATTTTTAGTGGACGTGAAACCTACCATGCCCCTGCCTAGACTGACATTGAGTACGCGCCTCCTCGTACTTAGCTCCACTGAGCTTGACCTGATCCAGAAATAATTGAACGCGCCTCCACTGGGATCTCGCGATTGGACTCAGCCACTAACCGAGATCATCCGACTGTATCCGACAACATCACGTGATCAATGTCTAATTTTAGATCGCCAGCTCCTTCTACGGTTCCATCAAGGACAGGACCTTCTAAAGTGTCCGCGTAGGATTGAGTACTTATTGAATCAAGAAACCGGCGGAAAAAGCGATTAGGTCGCGTCCACGTCTCTGATCTCAGTCTAAATGTGGTGGATTAGATGTGGAAACAAAGACATGTCACTCACAGTAAAACTTTCACGGGTCGTTCCTTAAGTATGTCTGCCTCGTACTAACTATCAGAGAGGTTAATAATAATAAAGAAAAACTAAAAAAAAAAAGGAAAATGGGAAACCTCTTATTTCTAAAGCCTATTAATAGGACTACTATAAAATATAGAAAAACCCTAGTTAGGGGTGTTTGTTTCTTAACAGCTTACCCGGGACCACTACTACCGGTCCGGAGAACTAGTGCGGGTCTGTGTGTCTTATATTTCAGGCAGCAAGACATGACGTCTTCTGTAGCCGACCTCTCAAAGGTCAACTTAGCTAGAACATCAACGCAAGCACCTCCTTGCGTGCACATTCTATCAACTGTGCACTATTTTGTGTCTCTGTGCAAGCCTATTTTGTGATATAACAGTTACTCTTAAGTGGGTAAGACATCGATTTAGGTACTGCGGGCCTTGATTTTGCTTTTCTCGTGACGTGTTCAGTTAGGGACGTCATAGATCCTCATCATATCGACAGCCTTGCCTGGAACGTGGATCATGACTGTTGCCATAACCCTCCTTTGCCTGTCTACAAATACCAAACTTCATGCAAACCCGGCTCCTCTCCAGATACAGGCATTCGTTTACCGTTGGGAAAGATAACGAGCGCATTCGGAGCCTGAGCGACGGTCCCTTCTATGAGAAGCGGTTTGACGAGCTGACCCTGCTTCCACGCTAACGAAACCAACCAACCTCCCTTGACTCTAATGCCGCTAAGTTTTCCATCGTCCCAAAAGGGAGGCAGACTCGGCAGCAAATGGACATCAACCACTTTGTTTCCAGACGTCTCTGTTCTCAGTGTAGACTGAACCAGACACTCTACAATTCCAGCACACCCACCAAAGTTTCCATCTATTTGGAATGGAGGATGATTATCTAGCAAATTCGGTAATGTCGAGGCTTTCAACAAGAGATCCATGTGGTTCCCGCAGCCCTCAGAATCATGAAGACGAGCGTGAAGGTTTAACAACCAGGCTCTACTCCATCCAGTGTGACCGCCTCCATGAGCAGCTCTCCTCTGGAGAACATTCTTCGCAGCCTCGGCCCATTCCGGCGATGAATCTAAATTGATAGAGTCATCGGGATAGAGACCAAAGAGATGTGATACATGGCGATGGCCAGGTTCGGCTTCTCTGTGATTCTTCAAACCCCATTCTTGAATCAGGCCATCATCGTTAACCAACAATGGCGGAAGCTTTTGAAGAGCTTCTTTCACATGACTTCGGAGTGCATCGTCCTTTTCGAGAATATCTGTACTCCAGATAAAGCTTTCAAAGGCGATGCGTACAATAGCGATGTCGATGACAGATCCTTCACAGAGGATCCCGATCTCTCCCGACTCCGATATGAATGTATTTTCTGGTGACAAGGACGGGTTGGTAACCAAGTACCTACCGCATGCCGAAGGAATGAGGAAGTCAAGTAGGAACTGAACGCAGCCTTGAAGTATGGGGGCGATACGAGCATGCAGCGCATGGTCATATTGAAATGTCAACATCTTGACGACATCGATGCAGACCCAGACACCACCGAGAGGCCAGACAGTGGCAGGCATCCAACGATCCTGAGGGTCAGTATCTGCCCAAATATCTGTGTTATGATGCGCGCACCACCCTCCACAACCGTACATAATCTCAGCTGTCTTTTTGCCCCTCTCAACCATTCGTTCTAGAAGATCAACAAGCGGCATCGCACACTCGATGAGATTGCATTGTGCAGCTAGCCAGTAGTTCATCTGGATGTTGATGTTGATGGTGAACTTAGATCCCCACGGCGGCGCGAATGAAGGATTCCATATTCCTTGCAACGTTGCTGGGAGAGCCTTCTCCGAGTTGCGACTTGACGAGATGAGGAGATATCGGCCATAGTTGTGGTACAATGCTACTAGACCTGGATCTCTGTTGTTCTTTATTCTTTCGTCGGTAGGAAGATGGTTTGCGTCGGGCCAAAGTCGTAGGGACACTCGATCAAAAAGATTGGTATAGTCGGAGCGATGGCGATTGAACAACACATCCCATGGTTCTTTAAGGGCTGTGTTAACATCGTGAAGCGCAGATGCCTCCGGGTCATTCGATCGAAAGGTTGTATGCGCGCTAATGGCGATGACACACTGGGTTGTGTCGATGATCAGACAATTCCCAATTGCCTTGACAGTCCCATCACTTGGACCGCATGAAACACCAAGAACGAGAGCAAGACTATTGCTGTTCTTCCCACCTGGTGTAGCATGAAGAATAATGTGGTTATCTTGCGCGTGGATGCTGTCGAGGTATTCGTTGGTCTCCCACTCAACCTCAGTATGGCGCGTTAATCGTACGATAAAGCGCGTTCTCTCAGATGCTTGGAACCGAATGGCCAAGACATTGTTTGGAAAACTAGCAATCGTATCGCGACGATAAGATACGCCTCGACATTTGTACTGAGTTGTGGTTTGAGAGGTGCTCAAATCGAGGTGGCGCCTATAATCGCTAACATCACTCTCCTCATGGTCAAATTCAATTGTGCATTTCCCCAGTGGCTCGTAGTGCCTCATGCTCGCCGGTGTGGCAAAGAACGCTTCTCGTACAAGGGCCTCTGCATCCTTGTGCTTCTCGTCTCTGATCAGCTGCCTCAGAGTGGCCAAGTTGCTGAATGCATCCCGGGGCGTTCTGTCCTGCGGGCCGCCGTACCAAACAGAGTCTTCATTCAATTGGAGCAGCTCGGTCGAAGCTCTCCCGTAGATCATTGCCCCCAGACGGCCATTGCCAATGGGGAGAGCCTCTGACCAGGAGGATGCGGGGGAGGCGTAGTGCAAAAGCAGGGCTCTGTCGGCTCCGGTTGACTTAACGTCGTCCATGGCGGCTGGTCAATTCTTGTGAATGGGAATGCGCGCCGGTGGGCCGTAGTGAACAAACGGCTTTTCCGCCTGAAAGTGAAAGAGGGCTAGTTAAAAAGTTAGTTGGTTGGAAAGAATCGGTAGGGCTAAGTGCTAACCAACGACCATGGACTGATCAATCCTTCGTGCATCGTCTGCCTGTCGTGCAAGCCGGCGTGTGCCGTTTTAACCCCAGAGAAGCATTATGGGCAACCCACAAGCCGATGCAGGTGGTCGGGGTAGCGTTGCATTGCACCACGCTATTCGAGGAATTATTCTTTAGGTTGACAGGGTCCCCCCCAACCCCAGAATCAGGAGCTTTGACCTATGGTTAAAAGCTGGGCCGTTTGGTTTGAGCGTCAACTTTAGCCGCCATCGAACTGCACCCTACAATGTTCGATCGAGGCGTGATCATCGTCCCAATATGGTCTGGAACAACAGTTCTCGGCCGTGGCCTGAGGGGAACTTTGTAAAATCCCTTTGGCCACATGAGCGAGCTGACATGGGCTTCTATGCCATGTGAGGAATAGTCGTGTTGTTTTTCGCAAAGCACCATGTCCAGGAAGGGAGCGAGAGCGTGGCTGATCCTCCCAACGTAGTAGGATCGGCTCCAACCGTTCGGCACATCCGCCTATTCGAGAACTCTGCCATGCTACCCTACCTCGCCAAGGATTTGGAGCATAAGTTACATTGGAATGTCACTCGAGAGCGTTGATATAAATACCTTTGCTGGAGAACCGACCCACAGATGCTCCTAGTTGCACCTCCAGCACTCCTGCTCTAGTATCCCATCAACATCAAGAAAAGAGACGCAACATGCCTATCCAGGCTCGACGAGCGTCTTTCGAGCGCCACAACATCTATCAGGATGTCCAGGCTGATGCAAACAAGTCAGGCGTCGCCGTCGAGGAGATCGTCACTGCCAGAATCACAGATGACCACTTGATCACCAAATCGCGAGAGGCTTTGAACTTGAAGTCCAGAGCCGGATTCCGCATTTTCTTGTATATGGTAGTCATGGGCGCAAATCAGGCCGCGTAAGTCTGCAATGCTTCTGCTCCCTGCTTGACAGCAAACTGACTGTTGAGATCTGCAGCTACGGTATCGATTGGGGTGTCATTAGCAGTATCAACTCCAATATCCACTGGCATGAATACTTTGGCTTCGAAAACAGCGGCTCGACCCTCGGTGTTATCAACGCTCTTATGACCATTGGTAACTTCTGCGGTGCTCCATTCCTTTGTTTCGCGGATAAGATCGGTCGACGAAGCGTCAACTTCATCGGTTGCTTCCTCACCATCGTCGCAGCCATTATCCAGTGCTTCTCCCCAAATGTCAGGCTGTTCATGTTTGGTCGTTTCGTCTTGGGCTTTGGAACTGCGCTTTGTACTAGCTCTCAGTACATCGCCGAGATCGCACCTCCTCATATTCGTGGACAGTAAGTTCCTTTATATCTATCTTCAGGCGTCAGGTTAACTCGTTAATAGCATCGTGGGTATCTTTGGTGCCTTCTTCCAAGTTGGTTCCCTAGCTATCGTTGGTATCATGATGGGCTTTACACACTGGGAAAGCAACTGGAGCTGGCGAGTGGCCTTCCTCATCCAAGCCATCTTTCCTCTCTTCGTCTGTGTCACCATCTACTGGCTTTGCCCTGAGTCTCCTCGTTACATGGTCATGAAGGGCCAGAGGGAAAAGGCTCGACTTACAATTTCTCGATACTTTACTTCTTCCGAGGATGTCAACCATCCATTTGTGGACGTCTTGTTGTCTCAGATCGACGAGTCTATTGAGAATTCGGCGGTTGGCTTCCGTGCCACTTGGGACTTTCGCGTCTTCTTCACCAAGGCTGTATGGTTCCGCACATTCATTCTTCTTCTCTACTCGATCTTTCAGCAGTGGAACGGTAAGAGCGTTATTATTTCCCTAGTGTCTGGAACTCACTCTAATGCATTTCAGGTGGCGGTATCATTGGTCTCTATTTGGATCCGGCACTTCAAACCATCGGCATTACGAAGAAACTCGACGTTCTGGGTATCAATTTGGGATTGACCGCCACATACTTCGTTTTCACTCTCTTTGGTGCCTACCTTGTTGAGTACTTCCGCCGACGAACATTAATCTTCGCGGGTCTGATCTGCATCATTGTCGCCCAGACAGCGGTCACCATCACCAGTTGGCGCGTTGAGGTGCAACCAGGGGATACATACCTCTCCTACCTTACGGTCTTGTGGATCTTCTGTTTCCAAGTTTGCAGTGCCTCCTTCATTGCGACTATGCACAACTTGTACCCTGTTGAACTGCTGTCCCTGCCTCTACGAGCAAAGGGTATGGCGTTGTACACCATGTTCCAGGTAGGTTCCTCAAGTTATGCCGTAATTGTTCTATACTAATGATCTCAGGGTGCTGCCGGTGTTGTTCACAATTACGGAATTTCTGTCGGAATTAGCTCAGTCGGCTACAAGATCTGGGCCGTCTATATCTGCTACAACTTTATCCAGCTCATAATCGCTTACTTTGTTTTCCCCGAGACTGGAAAGCTCAACCTTGAGGAAATTGATCATATCTTTGAGACCAAGAACACCAACCCTATCAAGCTGAGTGTCAAGGTTGCAGACGCTAAGTGGGCCTCGATCAAGGAGGACAAAATGCGCGCTCGGAATGGGACACTTGTAACTCAGGTTTAATTGTGAGCACTTTAATGCGCAGGAGATCAGACAAAATAATAGTTTGAACTATAATGAGATGACGAATGCTATGAAAAATAAACTCGGTATCTTTTCTTGTGCAGATATGAATCCTCACATACCGGTAGATGGTACTAAACTGCACCTTGTCATTTGTCACATAGGAAAAGTGTAGATAGACAATACCAAACTTGGTTTGACAACTCAATCCACGCTTCAAATCGTGTTCAATATGTTCAATATGTGTAGTTCTCTTATGAAGTTATCTAAGATATGGGTTACCTTGACTGGGTGAACTTTCCTAGCCCTGGCTCTGTCTAAGCGCGTTGCCCTCCGAAACGAAAACTCCCACATCCCGACGAAAAGTCACTTGACAACTGACTAAAGATCAGCTAGTTTAGTCTATCATCCCAGTCAGTGCGGGGTTGGGGATAATCTGGGGTTGAACGGGTAAACGGCTATACGGGCCGGCATGCGAATAACCGCCGTCGATCATTCGTGCGCAAAGGAGGACGAATCTCGGTCCTGACTCGTCCGAAGGGCCATTCCATTCATGTGCACGATACACGGCATGATCACGCTCGCTCATGGGCTAGATGGGTCAACCTGAACCTCCACTTTGTGCATGCAGGCTCCCTTCTGACAACGCATGATGAGTGGCACACTATTGCTTGAGAACAAAGAGGGCTCCTCTTCTGGTACGTCTCGTTACTCCTCACTTCACTTTCTATCAACATTTGCTCTAACGATGTCTTCCCAGACCGACTTTGACGAGTCCATCAAAAGCGCCCTACCTCCAGACTTCATCTGGGGATGGGCCACAGCAGCTGCGCAGGTCGAGGGTGCATGGGACAAAGATGGCAAAGGCGAGTCGATCTGGGATAAGTTTGCACACACTCCGGGCAAGGTGAAGGATGGAAGCACTGGCGACGACGCCGTGAGATCCTACGATCTCTACAAGACTGATGTTGAGTGGCTCCGCAAGTACAGGGCTACTGGCTATCGATTCTCATTGGCATGGTCGAGAATCATTCCACTCGGTGGAAAAGATGACCCCGTCAATGAAGCGGGAATCGCTTACTACAATCGTCTCATTGATGAGCTTCTTGCCAATAATATCACGCCATTCGTTACCCTCTACCATTGGGACATTCCACAGGCGCTGGAGGACCGTTATGGCGGCATGCTGAACAAAGATGCCTACACACCCGACTTTATCCGCTATGCCCGCGTTTGCTTTGAGCGATTTGGCGATCGCGTCAAGAACTGGATCACCTACAATGAGCCCGGCGTGTACTCTCTTGCTGGTTATGCCGCTGGCGTACATGCACCCGCACGATCAAGCTTCCGCGACCGCAACGAAGAAGGGGATAGTAGTACAGAGCCTTTCACCGTAGGACATACGGAACTCGTATCCCACGCCTACGTCGCCGATATGTATAAGCGCGAATTCAAGCCTGCTCAAAAGGGCACCGTAATGATCACACTACACGGCAATTGGTCTGAGCCTTGGAATGCCGATGACCCCAAGGACCAGGAAGCCGCCGAACGAGCGCGAGAGTTCGAAATTGCCTGGTTTGCTGACCCTTTATACAAAACGGGCGACTACCCTGCTTCCATGCGCGCGCAGCTAGGTGATCGTCTACCCAGCTTCACGCCCGAAGAGAGCAAGCTTGTTCTTGGTAGTTCCGAGTTCTATGGCATGAACTCATACTCGGCCTTCTACGTACGCCATCGAGATGGACCTGCTGATATCAACGACCACCTGGGCAATGTTGATAAGCTTGACGAGAATAAGCAAGGCCAGTGGCGAGGTCCCATGAGCGACACGTACTGGCTACGAACGACCCCTTGGGGCTGGGCCAAGCTGCTTCGCTGGATCTGGAACCGCTACGGCGTGCCGATCTACATTACCGAGAATGGTACCACAGCACAAGGCGAGCACGACTGGAAGCCGAATGGCCCTGATGATGTACTTGAGGACCCATTTAGAGTCGATTTCTACAAGAGCTACCTTACCGAGGTTGCCAAAGCGTCGCAGGAAGGCGTCGTGATCAAGTCGTACTTTGGATGGACATTCACGGACAACTGGGAGTGGGCTGCAGGGTTCTCGGATCGATTCGGAGCGACGTGGATTGACTTTGAAAGCAAGGAGAAGACAAGATATGCGAAGAGGTCAGGGTATTTCCTGGGTGACTTCTTTGATCATCTGATTAGCAAGAAATGATGGCAGCAGAGGAATCACGCTGTAGCAAAGTATTCCAAGATATTAGAGAAGATAAGCTTAGAGACTGTTTTCAATTCTTGGCCAAATCGCGTAAATATTGTACGCTGGAGTCTTCTAGTCCTAATTGGAAATCTTGCAAGGTGTATGTTCAGAACGGACAGTCTATGAATCTCGCATTGACGACGCCAGTGAATGAACTATTAACGCGGGGTTGTCGATCCTAGATGAATCAAAGCTTCAGAATCATCACTCTAATATCTTCGACCTAGAAGCATGTTAAACCAAACTGGTTTTCTTTTTCCTAAATGAATGATAGATGCATCGTCTTGCAGTGTGTTATCTAGAAAGGGTGGGTGATATGAAGGAGTTAGCTCTGATAATAGTAATAGACGGTGGAATTACCCTAGAGACGTCCGAAATAACATAGTTCGCTCATCACATCAATGAAACGTTTCTCATTAGTAGTACATAGATTTTGTTTTCTGCGTGACGTTGTGTCTGGGCAGATGTGAGTTTATATACCGGTAATATGGCTATTGCCCGTCCGGCCCCCTGGAAATAGGGATGAAGTTGATCGCACAAGTCACTGCGTACGCGGAACCCGGCGGGTGGATTCCGCTACAAGATCAATTGCGCCCGAGCTATTGCGTCATAACATTCATCGCCTGTCGCTTGGTTTAGCTCTGACCGCATTAAGTTAGATCAACGAACTCTACTGGTAATCTCGGGCTGAACAAAAACCTCCGACCCTGCCCCAGCAGTCCAGTATATGGAGTGAACTTATCATAGTTTCATTGCTAAATGCATTATATCGAGTCTCGTAGAGATTCCTGAGAAGCCCACTGACCAAAGGAAAGGTGGGAGCATCTTAACCGGTCACAAGATAAATGCTGATTATCCCAAGGTTGTGGCTGAAAGCATTTCTCAGCTGACGCTAGGGAGCGCCACTTGACACGTTAACAGTAGCGGTTGGACGATAGCGGCAACTCAGTTGGTGCCAGAGCGTGCCAATCTGAGTCAGGGGAACTCTACTAGCTCGTAAATAAAAAACAACCCTCAACAATTCCAAGCTGTCTCAACACGTTGCATCCTATTGTTTACTCCTCTATGAGTGGAAGAAATACGCGTGCTTGCTACGCAGAGCTAGCAGGAGCACCAGATTTAGCAGCCGGACGATGCAGATTACGACCTCGATAGTATGCTTTGCGCGGCATTTCTGGCCCTTGCCCCCTTTCACTGGTTACTAATCGCGTCTCTAGGTGATCCAAGCACTCCTTCTCGGTTTAGCTCTGCTGGTCATCATCCTTCGCTGCTGGGCGCGACTTTGGTTCGAGAGATCCTCGCTCACTATCTCTGAGTACTTCACTTGGCTTGGCTGGTTCTTCTCGCTAGGGTGGTTTATTTGCTCGACTATAGCTCTGCAAATTCTGATCGACCACCCTGCCATTGGCGCAGAACTTGTGGTCAACAACGTGGCTTACCTAAAGGTATGTGGCGATCTTGTTGATGGACAAGCTACGTCTGAGAATGTCGCGCAGCTGACTGGTACTCAAATTGCAGACTGTCTTCATAGCTGAATATTTCTTTGACATTGGGATTTACTGGCCCAAGCTTTCTATCACCACGTTCTATTGGTTCTTGATACCCGATGTTTTCCAGTCATTAAGGAAAGCACTCTACTCGATTGCGACGTATCTCGTTTGTGCTTTGGTTGCATCTGTACTTACAAACACATTAATAACGCAGCCCATCTCAAACAACTGGTAGGTCCACCATAACGAGCAGCTGTCCGTGTAAGCTAATACTTGTTACCAGGTCTATCGAGAACCAGCTCGAGTCAGCCTGGAACTCTTATCCCTCCTTTGTCGTTCAGTGGTCTCTCAACTTTTCTACTGATTTGTTGCGTACGTTCAGAACCCCCCCCCCCCAATCTCCCCTATCTCGAGGCCTCTGTGCAAGACTCTAACAACTCACCTATGACATAGTCTTTTGCTTTCCATTTTTCATTCTCAAGCACTTGACACTTCGCAAGGAACAGAAATTCGGCCTAGTTGGTGTCTTTTCTTTGGGTGCGATAACCTTGACAGTCAGTCTTGCACGCTTCATTGCGTATAATGTCACGGACTTTGAACTTGACGATGCAGTTGGTAGTACGTGTTACTCGTACCCCAGTTGCTCTGGCACTGTTCTCGAGCATTACCAAGGGCACTTAGATATCGGATTTACTGACTTGAATTCAAGATACATTATGCACAGCAGAAATGACAACCGCGGTCATTGTTGTCTGCCTTCCTGGCCTCAAGAAATTCATTGTGCGGTCAAAATCCTCCACAAACACCTCAGATCATGTCAACAATTCCGCTCAAACCGGCTCTGGACAGTCATCAGGCAATTCTGGAGTTAAGCCTCGAGCAACACCTCATCCATACGCTGAATGGGGTGTAAGGGATGACGAAATAGAGCTAGTGTCGAGTGCTCGTAGATCCTATCCTCCAGGTCCAGAAACAACACATAGCCAAGGAATTATGAGATGACAGATAATATAAAATTATTATTGTTCTAGTGCTTCTCGCACAAGTCACCCGGACGACACCAGAGCAGGAAAAGGCTTCTTTCATTTCGCCGTCATGATACCATAAGTAATGTCCTGCAATCGCTGATGCTTCAGAATACGACCTCTCAGACGCAAGACAATCCAGAAGCGTTCTCCATAAATCAGATGGCTCTTATAGCTGTGCCAGCGCGCGAAAATAGACAAAGTAATGACGAGATATGTGGGCGAAGTGCTCCGGCAGCTGGAGGTAGGCCCTCGCACGCCACCAGCTTTTCTTACGCCTTTCCTCACGTTCTACTGCTGTATATCTTCAATTATTCCTGTCACACGATGCTCATTAATACTTGATCGCGTTTTATATTAATATAAGATGTTACAGTTTGCTGATTGGTCTTATAGCTGCTCTTCGTTGGCACTTGGAACGTCGGAACAACAAAAAGGACGCTCTCTGCGCCCAGGACCAATCTCTGGCGAACGCTTTTAATGATCTTGCAGACATCGAGAATCCAGACTTCCGTTACATTTGGTGAGTATATCCTGGGACGAGTAATTCTGGCCGCAACAAGATCAGTCTGATAGTGTATAGATATAGAACGTATGTAGACCCAGTGGGTGATGTGGTCCAGAGTACCACTTGATGTATTCGGTATTGATCCATATGTACCTAAATAGTTTCTGTGCAATCGATCTCTACTTGGTTGATGAGGTGATCTCATCGTTTTCGACTTGACTCGGTTGCGTCTTTCCGTGAACGACATCGGCTTCTCCAGTAGTGGGAATCTTGGTCGAGGATGAGTTGACCTCAATATCAATGTGTTCAATAACTGACTTTTCGAGTTTCCGAAGTATGTCTTGCCCCTCTGCATCTACAGCGAGTGTCTGGTATGCTGTTTGCAACGGAAACCCTGTCGAGAATCGCCCATAGAGCATGAAATCCTGTCGCATCAGAAATGTCATGCTCTGCAAAATCTTTGCGCCTAGTTCAATGCATGACTTTCTAAGCGAAGCTATGGACACGATGATCCTGAATCCAGTCAACTCGGGAAACCGTGCCAGCAGATCTTGGACTTTCGACATGCAGATGATTTGGAACGTCCACAGATGGGTGAGGGCGTTAGCTGTACTGAGGCTAGGAAATGAGAGAACGCCATAATGAGACTCGATGTCTTTGTACTGTTTTTGGTGCCAATACAAAGGCTCTGATGAGTTTCTCTCAAAAGAGCTGGCCCACGACTCCAACCTCATTCTGATCTTCATCAACTGGGTGAGATGTGTTCTGGCTGCGGTTGTTGCCGCGCCGGTGGGTTCGTTTTCTAGAGTTTCAATCCTTTCTAAGACTTTGGGCATAGATACAGCTATGCTCAAAAGGCTCTGTAACGGGGATGGCTGATGATATTGGAATGGCCCTTGAATCCAGCCTTCTTCGGCCAAGAATGTAGCCTTCCGAGACATGAATGCGTATATTACCTAGTGGATGGAACAGTTAAGACTTGAAAATGGCACTTCTCATTTCCTTATTCAACTTACAAGAAGTGGTCGTATTCCGATGAACAGTTTGTGCTGAATGCCCGTGCTGAAGACCTCGGGTGAAGATAGATGAATTAATTCGCCTACACCGTTGATATGAACAAGCCAGCTGTTGGGACTGGTTGGTGAGGATACCTGGTTTTAAGAAAATCTGAAGGTTAATAACGTCAACCATACCAAGGGAGCGCGAGCGCCAAAAGGGTCTTATAAGCATGGAACTCCACGTTCTTACCTCTAGTAACGCAATGCACATCACAGCCGCTGCTTGTTCGGCCCTGTAACAGCTCTTAGATGAATGCAGATCCTGCTGTAAAAGACGAAGAGCATGCCCGTAAGACAATGAGATAGGCTGAGTCAATTTCTTTTTAGTTTTGTAAGAGGTGATGGATAAGGCCAAGGCGTTCATAGCAGACGTAAGGCACTCGCCAAGGCTGCCACTCGACCCAGCGGCTAGTTCCGGAAGCGCAGTGACCCACGAGCCACAAATTCGTGGTGACTGTGGGACGATATCTGTAATATCTGCAGTGGCCTCGCGGTATGGAACAAAGTTGTGAATGATCAACGAGATTGTATCTTCCCATGGGTCCGTCAGACATGAGTAAATGTGGGTAGCACCAGGATCCTTAGCCCGACGACTGATGAGATTGTTTAAGGATGGCGGGTTTGCAGTTGGGGAATTCCCATTGGACTCTTGGTTCGATAAGGGCTCCGTCTTTGTCTGTCCTAAGCTCGAAATCGAGTGCCATGGCACGAAGAGTGCATCAGGGTAACCGTCACAAGAGCGACCGCTATTGAGACACTGGGAGCAGGCGGGTCGCTTTCCATCACACTGAATGACCATCCAGTCAATAACAACGCCATCAGTAGCGTGATGCAACGTCTGTTACACGCAGAGGAGAGTAAATGGAGTGAACTAACTCGCACTTTGCGTCTACGACAGGTACGACACAAAGTTTTCTTGCGGACCTTCATCGCACCAGGTGACGACAAACCAGCACTGATATGTCAGCAGCTTTGACAAGGACCGCGAATCTCACGCAAGCAGCGAGACTCAATCCGGATTTCTGTCGTATCCGCAGAACAAGAGACCAGCACACGATGCTTAAAAGGGTAACAAAACCCTTCCAGTTGAATATTTCGTAGTTGTAGACAGCAGAAGTGAGCGTGAGTGTCATTGAGTGAATAAATTTGTGGGGTGCTGTTGTGTTCGGGTTTTGCATCCCTTTCTAGTTTAGTGAGGTTTGCCACTGACAAAGCGTGTGTTGAGTTAGTACCACTTAGTGGACCTGGCCCTTTTGCCGTCACGTCCCTGCTTCATCAAAACTTCGTTGGAGGTGTAGTCTTCGGGAAATCCTATAAGCATTCCGCATCGACCTTAATATCCAATCTTAATAAGCATTCGTCTGATTTGAAATCACACTGGTGGGAAACAACCCTCATTTGACCATGGAAAAGAAAAGGGTCGGTGTAGACTAGCAGCATCAAGTTAGTAATGGATTACAACTACTTGCAGACTATACTGAAAAGTTTACCGATTATAAAAAGAGCTCCTTTGTACTGTCTCTTGGGTTGAGCTGTTCATACAGTACCATCCCGGATTTACAACCTTTTTCAAACGCTTTGCAAAGATCGGCAATATGGCTACTTCTACCTTCAAGTGTAAAGTAAATATCACTCATGTCGGAACGGCCACGGCAATTCTGGACATCGATGGTATAACCTTTCTTACTGATCCATTCTTTTCTCCTGCGGGCTCAGAATGGCCGACTATTCCTGGTCTTGAGCCACTCAAGGTCCACGATGATCCAGCAGTCAAGATGAACGAGCTTCCCCATATCGACGCTGTTCTTCTAAGCCATGAAAACCATCCCGATAACCTTGACGAGTTGGGTCGGCAGCTTCTTGATGGCCGGCACGTTGTTACCACCCAAGATGGTGCAAAGAACCTCGCTCCGCGTCCCAGCGTTCTCGGCTTTGCAGACTGGGAGGAAAAAGACGTTCGCATCTCCGGAAAATCTTTCCACATCACTGCCACACCTTGCAAGCACTGGCCAGGCCATGAATGCGTTGGGTTCATTATTCATACTGAAGATTTTGGTGTTGCTCCCGATGGCCGCCCTTATGCGATTTACTTTGCTGGGGATACCGTTTATGTTGAGGAGCTGGCCAAGATGTCTGAAAAGTACCACATCGCTGTTGCTCTCATGAACCTTGGTAAAGCCTCATTTCCTGGGGTGAACAGTAAGGGACAACCTGGTCGCCCGGACGAAGTCCTTCAAATCACTATGGACGGCCGACAAGCTGCTCGTCTTTTCCGCGAAATCAAAGCTGATGTACTAGTGCCTATGCACTACGAGTCCTGGGATCATTTCACCCAGCAGGAGCAGGAGCTGAAACAAGAGTTTGAAGAGGAGGATGTTTTATCTAGCGTGCGGTGGCTCAAGCCTGGGAGATCTGTGAAAATCAACTGATGGTTTAGTCAATAGACAAATCTTACGGGGAAGGTCCATGGTACCGAAAAGCCTCGATCCGCATGTATCTCTACATTAGCTATTCAAAATATAGAACAACTCACTACTGAACGGAGTTGTACGCGACATGGCTTGGGAAATTGATCCTGTAGGCTTATTTCCATCCTGCGATCAAAATGTAACCAGTCTTGGTAAGGGGGAGAGTTAGCGTCTGTCTACATCGCCTAAGAACTTTGCTTTTCTCGTTATTCCAATCCAAGACCTTTCCACAGGAACAACGCCTTATAAACATAATGATATGGTCCCTTGTCGCCACTCACTCATCAGCCGGAAATATTGACTGCCGAGGTGGCTTTTTTTTATTCAGTCTCATTGCCCCAGTCAGAACTCAAACTGAGTTGTCGACAGGACTTTTCATCAAGAATGAACTCGTGGCTGTTCACGATTCTCAACTTCAAACTGTCAATATAATAGACAGGACTGTCATCTGCGCGGTTGAATCTGTCTCTACAGCACTATTAGCAACTCGACGCATGGAATAATTAGAAGGTTGACCAACTAGCGATCGAATGGAGAATTGAGGGAGTTCTAACTATATTGCGATACCTTGCCGGATGGGTCGACAAGATCCACGGCCAGACTATCGCCAATGTCAGGCTTGACCCTTACAAATTTTCCTATACTGTGAAACAAACCATATGCGTTTGCGGCCAAGTCACTCCATCAAACTACTCTTTGGGTACGTAATATCCCAATTATGCATTTTGAGTCATGCAAACTTGGCCCCATTCCCACATGCGGGAATGCAATCATTCTGGAAGCCTCAGAACAGACGCCGTTATTCTGCGCAAATAGTACTTCAAATCCCTTTTTAGAAGCGACTGAAACATTTCAAGGTCGAACAGCTTCTGCTTTCTGCTGGTAAGTCGGGCCTGAGTCTGTCGCAGCGACTATGTTTAGTTAAATCAACTAAGAGGTTTCGAATTAAATTGAGATTCAATTGGCCATTCTTGCGTAATATGCTCGCAAAGACAGAACTCTAACCCAGCCGCACTCTCAGGTGCGTTAATGCCAGCGCTTAACACAATTCAAGTTTTCGCAATTCAAGTTTAATTCAAGCAATTTAAGTTGCGATTTTCCGTGATTAATTTAATCCAATCTAATAATCTTTATTACTTAAATCAAATTGAGATTTTATTTATAATATATAAAAAGGGTTTTTTTGCCTTCTTATCTGGAATCTACTAACTAAGCAGTTAGTTAGATTATATGCTAGGTCACGTGAGGGTAGTCTGCCTTGGCATCTTTGACTAAGATTAGTTAGCATAATTTAATCTATTTAAATTAATCCAATTCTGACCCTCGCAATATAATTCTCAAGGTCGTTAATTTAATTCCCATAAAGACCGGATTGAACTTAAATTGTATTAAGCGCTGGTTAACGCTTCGCGAGTTTTCACGGTACTGATCTCACTATGGTACCGAAGCGTCGCCTAGCTCCACCTTAAATGAATCCGTAGCCACTAATATAGCAACATTAGTCAGATCGAGAGCTTAGATATAAGCTCGGGTTTTGTGACTGCTTTGAGTTTAGATTCTCAATAAGATTAATAACAACACCGGTGAAATATGGTTGTCCTAAACATATATATATAGAAATAGACGCCTCATTTCGGGTCAAGTATTTCGTGACGGGCTTCTTATCCCAACGCTATTTTGTTTAGTTCTGACAAGCCAAGGAATCAGCGACAGCACCATAGTATCAGAAAGAGCTTTCCAATTACGTTCAAAACGACAATACTTTGAACAAGATGGAACCACAATTGGGTGACGAAGAGAACGGTTACTCCACGACTTCTCAACAAGCAGGCGGAATGCAGCCATGCTCAGACTCAACGATCACCCCGAGCCCGGTTTCGAGTGATAAACCTGGTGACACAGCTGAACTAAGCAATACGCCACTGGACGGAGGCTGCCATGCCTGGATGGGTGGTAGGTAAATGATCCATTAAGCTAGTCTTGCGAGACTGATACTTGAGCTTCTGGTAGTAATAGCTTGTTTTCTCACCATTATGAACACCTGGTATGTTGATCTAAACTTCGTGAAGCTATATGGGTTGAGCTAATGACTTTGTAAGGGGTGTCATTATATCTTTCGGCGTGTTCCAAACTTACTACATTTCAGTCTTAAATCGCCCACGCTCTGATATCTCGTGGATAGGATCGATAGCTGTATTCCTCCTTTTCTTCATGGGGATTATCAGCGGCCGCCTGACAGATGCTGGCTACTTTCGCAGCACAACCATTTTTGGAGCGATTCTTATTGTCTTTGGCACATTCATGACCTCTCTGGGCCATACGTATTGGCAAATTCTCCTTGCGCAAGGGCTATGCACTGGTCTTGGGAATGGACTTCTTCTTACTCCGATGATGACTCTTCTTACTACATACTTCCGGGAGAGGCTCGCACTTGTCATGGGCATAGCAGCATGTGGGAGTACCACAGGAGGCCTCGTTTACCCTAGTATGGCAAGAACACTACTACCGACTATTGGGTTTGAATGGACAATGCGGGCGATTGGCTTCATACAACTGGGAACGTTTGCCATTGCTTTGGCGTGTGCGAAGCCAAGATCACGTTCTAAACAGTCAGCCCCCATCGTGGATTGGACTGTATTCAGGGAATCTGCGTTCACATTGTATCTTGTCGGGGCCTTTCTTGTAAGTCCGCCCCTCCCGCCGGCCTTCCGGTCGGTAAGCAGAGATGTCTAACCAGAATTAGTCTTTCTTGGGCGTCTTCTTTCCTTTCTTCTTCCTGAGCTCCTACGCCCGAGAAAAGCAGGGACTCTCATACACGGACTCTCTGAATCTTACGCTTGTCCTTAACGGAATTGGATTTATAGCCCGCCTACTTCCAAGCTTGATTGCCCGTTATATTGGCACGATGAATGTTTTCACGGTATTCTTGTTTGCCTCCGCTCTAAGTATGTACACTTGGATCCCAGTGCACTCGACTCCTGGACTTTACATCTGGACAACATTTTACAGTCTGGCTGTTGGTGGTGTTCAATCCCTCTTCCCCGCCGTGATAACAGTCATCAACTCGGATGTATCGAAGATTGGGGCACGAATTGGCATTGTTTTTGCTGCTGTTGGAATTGGGGCTTTGCTTGGGTCACCAGTTTCCGGCGTTATCATTTCCAAGGGCGGTGGCGTATATACTGGGGCTCAGATCTTTTCGGGGAGTACTCTTGTCGTTGGTGGAATGTTTGTGTTTGCCTCACGAGAGATCATAAGGCGACAGAAACAAGCGGCCTTTTGGATGAAGCTTTGAGTGCATGCATTGACCTACTTATCGTGTGAACTCACACACATATCAGTATCTTGCTTGAATGTATTCGAACGCAACTCCCTGCTGCATCCTGAAGGTGGCCAACGATGCCCTTTATCTTCAGTCTTCGTTGTCATAACTACGAATATCAGTTCTTGCTGCTGCTGATAGATATGAAATATTGGTTAGGGGTTTAGTTAACACAGAGAGTGGCGGGAAGATTGAATGCAGCGATGGCACGTCATAAGATCAAATATCTGATGCTATTATAGAACTACAGACAAACGAGCGTATCCTAGACTAGTCGTCCGTATAAAACCACGCAAAAACGTGTGATTCATTATCAGACGACATCTTTTCCATCAATCGGAGTGATTGTTGTTGACTCAATCAAGTCACGGCTACTAAATCCAACACTGATGGTGAATTCGCCCCCGGGAATCACCCACTGTTGGGTGACAACGTCCCAGTAACTGATATCCCTCCTCATGATCTCAAAGCTTACCGTGCGTCTTTCGCCCGCTCCTATCTCGACTTTCTCAAAGCCTCTCAACTGTTGCGGTGGCATCTCAGGTGCGCCGTCAGGGAAATTGATATAAAGCTGAGGAATAGCTGAGCCTGAAACTGAACCCGTATTTTGAACAATGATTCGGACCGTGTACAAGGTCTTCCAGAGATTGGGGTTGCCACCAGGCATGGTCTCAGCGGGTTGGGGTAATGGAGTGACGGTGTAGTTTTGGTCAGCTTTGATACTGATGTTTGAAAGCGCAAATGTGGTATAGGAAAGCCCAAATCCAAAGGGATAACGGACAGAGATATTATGGGTATCGAAATACCGATAGTCAATCTCCAAGCCCTCATCAAACCACGATTGCCAATCATCAGTCCCGTTTGTTTGGATATTCGTTACAAGTGGCGCATTCCAGTCCGACGCATTATATGTGATGGTATAAGGGAGTCTGCCTGACGGATTCGCCCTACCATACAGCACATCCACGATGGAATTACCAGCTTGTTCTCCTGGATAATGAGCAAGCAGAATTGCAGTAACGTTAGGATGATCGGCAAAAGGCAAAGTGTTTGAACCTGCCGAATGAGTGACGACGATCGTGTTATTGCAGTCTTTAGCGACGCTCTCCACGACACCGTTACCATTGTAGTCCAAGTCCAAGAACTCACGATCCACAACCTCTCTTGCCCACCCTTTCAAGAAAACGAGACAAGCATCTGGGCCACGCCAGGACCACAAGCTGGAGACGTTAGATGTGCTGATCAAGGTGTTGTTAAGCCAAGCCTCGGCCAGGGTACCGTCCTCCCTGGCTTTAGCATGGAGTGCTTCCAAAGGTGTCACGAGATTACTCAAGCGAGCTGCCCCTGAACCACCTCCAACAGCGAAAGTTCCATATTCCAGGGATTCATTGGCGCCAAATCTGTTGAGAGGACCGTTTTGCATCTCACCAGCCCCATTGCCAAAGATACCAATGTACCGAGGTTTCTTTAGGGGAAGGGCGTTGTGAATGTTCTTAACAAGAACGGTCGATTCTGCCGCGTGCCTTCGGATAACCTCGGAGTGGTTGGCCCTGACGTCCCTGAAATCTTGATTGTAGTCAATGTCCCAGATCTCATCGTCGAACCAAGTATCGCGCTGCGAAAACGTGTTGAGGTACACAGAAGAAGCGTCGACAGTGGGAAAGTTTTCATGTTGGCGTAAGTGGAAATACGGCGTCATAATACGCTCGACCATGTCGTTCAAGCGAGCCTCGGAGATAGAACCGTTATTGACTCCAATGGTCAAATTGCCCCCGAGAAAAGAAGACATTCGGCCGTGCCCCAAGTTCGGTAGGCTGATTTTGTTTACCCGAGGGGTTCCAGGCATGTCCATATCAAGACCGGCTTCCACGGACGCAACTCCCGAATGGACCGCATACCAGTCACTCATGATATATCCCTGGAAACCTAGTTCCCGTTTCATCAAGCCATTCTGAATCTTGGAGTTTTGGCAGGCGTAGGAGCCATTGACACGCTGGTAAGAACACATTACGGCTGCGACGTTGGCATGTACGGCGTTTGCAAATGGCCACATGTAGAGTTCATCTGAAAGATTAGCATGGTGACCCAATAAGAAAGTGAAGAGGCACTTACGGGTAGTCCTGTCATCGAGATTGGATGACAAAGCCTCAAATTGGACAGTTCCATCGGTTCGATAAATGGGGTTTCTCGCAGTCTCTTGTTCGTTTGCCAACCAATGTTTAGCCACAGCTTGAACGCCCGCATCCTGACATATTAGCATTGGTCTATCCAGTCGAGGCAGAAGTCATACCTGAATACCCCTAACTCCAAGCTCCATCGCAATACCACTCAGATAGGGATCTGGCGAGAATCCTTCCCAGTTGCGTCCTCCGTAGACCACACGACCAAGAGGTCCAACGGACGGCGCGAGGGCTATATGAGCACCCTTAGCTCGGAACTCCCGGCCCATGGAAAGATATCTTTCGTATATGAGCCCCCTATCCCAAGAAGCCGCGACAGTAACTCCGGATGGGAAAGTACTGGAATAGTCCACGGCACGGATAGCTACAGGGCCATCATGAAGGCAGAGTCCACTAAAGTTAAGCCGTGGGATGGGATAAATGTTACCAATGCAAGGGCCCGGGACGCCAGTAACCATGTCACTCTTTTCCTCGAGGGTCAACTCGGCGACAAAATCACGAGCCTTGTCGTATGCTTCCCTCCATCCCACGCCCGAAGTATGGGCTCAAGAAACATTAGCCAACTTTACGTACAAATGGTTCGAGCGCCTACGAGAAGGATAGACCGGCTCAGAATGACCGTATTGTCCAAGAATGGTCGTATTAAGAGGTTGCACCCAGGTGAAAGCATCTGCATCGCGCACCTGCCCCATATAAACCTGAGCAGCCACGGGCACCAGAAGTAGACCGGAAAGTTTGAGCAAAGCCATTGTCACGAGGGTGAGAGTCTTTGCTTGACGTATTGCTGGAAGCAGTATGTAGCATTTTTATAATCGAAATCGCCGACGGGCAAGAACGACAGTGGAAGTAGCACCGAGGCCAAGGCCGTGTCTGGTAGTGGTTTCTATTACAGTTTGTAGAGCTAATTCTATTCTAGGTCCTTTCCAGACATAACATAACGTAAGTTGAGGTTCGGATGGCCTTGTTAGTTAGTCATGGGGCCCCGCGTCTCCACGAATCCTTATTCGAGCGGTATAAGGTTTTGGGGTTGACTAATCCCCATGGGGACTTTCATCTGAACAATACCCACTCCGATACCCTTGCTCAGAGAACCGGGCGTCTTTAAACTACTGTTCCTGGGCTTCCTGCAAACTGGAACGCTGATCAGGATGAGCTAATCGGTGAGGTAAACGGGCCGTTTGAACGCGCGATTTCATGAAGTTTAATGGATCCTCTGCGCCCTTAACGGCGTCTAAGAAGCCCCACTGTCGGCCGAAGGTGGAGTCAGCATCGGTTCGGCTAGAGTTGCAGGACCTGGGGTACACGGGTCAAATTGGCGGATTCTGGCGTTGTGCCCGAAAGAGCAACGATGTTGAGGAACCCATTGATCAGCCCGAGTTGCTTTGTGGAACCTAGCTCTGTAGGCCTCCGATGACTGCCCCGACTCCGTGGTCTCGTTAAGCAAGTAGCAATGCTCTTGGCCTAAACATATTTCTTCGGCCTTAAAACTTTAGGTACATGTTAATGAGGGATCTCACACATATAGTTGATGGGCGCAAAGACAAAAACCATAGTGGCTTATCTAACAAGTCTTTGTATTCCAGTCGTACGCATTTCAGGTCAAACAATACCATTAGAAGATGGACTGCCATTGCATATTCTCCATATTGCCGTCCTCGAAGTCCTCCACTTGAAATCGGTTCACTTGTGGAACGGTGATGGATTGCCCCCCCTCGCCCCCTCGCATACTCGGTTCGAAAAACTGGTTCATAATCTCACTCTCTCCACTACCGGGTATTTGGTCGGCCCATCCCATTAGTCCATATGACTTCTGTAGCCGTTGCAAAGACGCCTGTAGTGTCAGGACACCATTACGAGCGAATGTACTCGTTTCTTGCATACTCTCCAACCTGGTAATGGCCTTCTCAATTGCTAATATAGCCCGACTTATCTGGCCAAAGTCGGCATTTCTTTGTCCAGTCATTGCGTAGGCCAGAAATATCCCGGCATCTATAGCGTGACATGATAGACCATACAGCTTTTGCTGGTTAGGAGGGAGTAACTTGAACAGCTCGTGTTGCGCGTCCAGAGACCTGAAAGCAGCCTCCATTGCAGCCCTTCGGCTTGCTTCGTGAACCACGATATGATCTCTGTGCAAAGTCAGGAGCACCGAACTTGGAAGAATTTTCGCGTGTTCACGATGTTTCGGAACCAAAGGGTCTATCAAGTCCCAAGTTGTATCTGGGTTATTGGGTCTTGTGGCTGGATGAAGGTTCTCGCACAAAGCTACAATATCATTGTCAAGCTGCGTGACGATGCTGTGTTGTTTCACGGACCTCTTGTGCGCTCCTGCTGACATCATCTTATGAATAATCTCACCCAGCGAAAAGCTGAACAAGCGGACAGCAAACATTGGCGGCTTGTCACTTGCTAATGCCGGAATCGGAAAGCAAGACCGATCGTGTGTTATATCACAGGCTGTTGGCTGTCTCATACTGCAATCACTCATGTTGATTGTGCGTGGCCTGTCAAAGATAACAGCCATGTGGCTACACGACATTTGTTAACGAAAGAGCGCCTTGAGAGATCGTCACGTACCTGTCCCATGCAAAAAGGGTTGTCCATAGCCTCTTATGATGCTCGTTTCTCCACGCCCACGATATTACTTCTTCGGCACTATTGATTGGCGGTGCTGCTGAATCTAAATGCAGGCCCAGGGCTTGCGCGGATCTGATATTCTCAGCAAGTGTTGATAAATCAGAATAGGAGGCGTACCTAATAGCATTTCCCAATTGTGACCATGCTTGCAGACCCATTCCATTGCTCTTCAGCCACAGACTCTTTAACAAACTCTGTTGGACAAGCGGTACCGTTGGGGTTTCACCCATGAAAAGGGCAGCTAGCTTTGATCCAATTGCAGTCCAGGAGCATGAGAGCGAATAGCACGAGGAATAACTAGGTATATCCAGGAAACTCTGGCTCATTGTATCTGCAGGGAGAAATAGCAAAGCCACCGCAATCACTTGAAAAAGTAAAGCAGGAAACGTAAGAATTTCTGGATGGATACCAGATACTGTAGTCCAATGAATGGCGGACCATTGTTTCAATAGGTCGTTAAAGAAGGGGAAGTCAAGGACTTGCGAGTACCAGTTGATTTCCGAGAAGAAGCTTGCAACCAACTCTTCGCATACTAACTTTGGGGGAAGTTCTTCGATCAGCTTTACCCACTCCGAGAAAGCCGTGCTGCCAAGAGTGATTGTCCCGGGATTGGATGATACTTCTACCTAGAAACTTTTCAGTTGATGGATTCAAGACCCTCGGTGTGACTTACCCCTAGACTCGTAAACAAAGAGGTAGCCCTGCTTACGTTTGAGTAGCCTACTTGGTCCAAGAAGGTCGGCTCGGGGTTCTGGCTGCCTCCTGAGGTCGGGGTCGAAGGACTTGCGCTCTGAGCCTCGTCTATAAGAGTCCTAGATAGCTAATTAGCTCTCTTCTCGCGTGGAGGAAGGTTCGTACAACATACCCCCGAGGTGAAGTTCCATACTGGCATACTACATTGCGCCGGAGACACATATTGCAAGGGTTGCCACGATTGCACTGATGGAGTCAGCATTGTTGATAGAAACGTGATGTGCGGTGGAGACCTTACCTTTTGCTTCCGCCGGTGGCATTCTTGACAAGACGTGATTTTTCGTCGCCGAACGTGGGTGTAGCTGTCCATTGTGGATTCAAGGTTGATAATGTTGGAGAGGAAAAGTTAAAACTATTACTAAGTCACTTCGCGCAGCAAGTGTGGATGATACCTGTCACGTGACTAGCTTAAGTCGCAGAAATGTGATAGCAATTCATAGCCACTCTAGATGTTTTTCAAGTAATATGAAGAGAAGCAGAGTTTAATACATACTAGTGTACATTCAAGTTCCCTCATTCTCCAGGACACACTGCCATGCAAGCTCTGAGGCTACCCATCATGATGACTCTAGTAGACATTTAGACTGAATAGCAACTTATTCCACTCAAAGTCATTGTCTTAGCTAAGCTTGAGCAGTCTTTAAAGGACAGGCACTGTTTCCAATACAGCTTTTAAATGGTCACCTCCTCAAGCCACTCAGTAGCGCCATGCGAGAAAGCAAGATGAACCAGATAGCTGCCCTCGTCTGCGCCATGCCAATGGGTTGTATTAGCTTGACACCAGATTGTGTCCCCAACCGTAATTCGCTGAGGCTCTCTGCCTTCATCGGCTACCCATCCGCTACCGGCAAGGACACATAAGGTCTGTCCGCCCTCATGACGGTGCCAGAATGTGCGTGCATTTGGTTCAAACATGACTGTAGTGACAGTTCCATCTTCGCTTCGGTAGATATCGTCAACCTATGCACCGCCTGTGAAGGTCGCGCCTCCACGGCTGGTGCTGTTGGGTCCAATGCGAGAGTCAGTGATAACAATTGATAGTCCTGACGCTGTCGCGACTAGACCGCAAACAGATGAAAGAAGAAGGCTCTTATTTAAATACATGGCGTTTAAGCGCATAGTATCAATGAATAGAGTGTAGTAAATGCTGAGGGAATCCGTATTTAGGTTGTCAGACTTGACGCGGCACTCTCCAGGATAAAAATAATGGGGTTTGAAAAGAACACCTTTGTTGGGAGGATCAAGAAGCTTATGTATTCAAAGGAGAAAGTGCTGACGTATAACCTCGAGATATGTTTGATGGATACCTACTATGTAAGGGGGCAACCATCAAGGTCTGCTTTTAACTATGGTAAAAAAACACGGTGTTTGGATACCTACAATCATCTAGTTCACGCGCACGCACGTATAATCACCGTCGGGTACGAAGCCAGACACGCTTATTACTTGGCAAGCCCGAACTCGGCGATCGCGTCGGCCGAAAACCCCCCCATCCGATTTATACCATGAATGACCGCGTCATGTCATCCGCTGCGAAGTCGGCCCTGCTTCCTTACCTAGTACATAACAGTGACATGTATAGTATACCACAGCGACACGGCATTGAATTTGCTTTATGATGCTGTGAAAGTTTGACTTGAGCTACATAACAACCATCTCGCCGCAAATACAGCATTTGCCTTTTCCAAAGCCTTCAAAGTTTTGTGCTCTTAGTCAGGCATTTAAACTGAAGACCGTGGTATCGACTCCGTGTATGGTTAGTATGCCTAAAATAAATACCATGGAGTAGGTTCACTATGGCAAAAAACCTCGATTAAGTATACATGGATTAAGCTTCAAGGCTAGGTGCATATTGAGCCAAGGAAAATAGATTCAAGGTCCCACCTATAATATTAATAAGCCATATAATATGTTCGGGACCTTAGACAAGACCGGAGGGCCTGTTTTAATTACGACACACATATTTGCAGGAATCCATGATTTTATCACCTTATACTACAATTTTATCACACTTGCACAGATAAATGCAAACTTCTCAAACCATAATAAAGACAGATGTAGACTAAAACCTGGTTGGACATTAAGAGCTGCTTTATAGGCATTTAGTTCTTTACACTATTAGAGATTTTGATAAATCCATACTAAGCATAAGGGTTAAACTCACGGCTCCTAAGGGGTGAACTATTACAAAACGTAACATTATATTTAAACACCTACAGTGATATTTATAACGGAATGGACGAGAGTGATTGTTATCTATTGTAATACTGTTGCAGTTATCTCCATAGAGCTATGTAGAGCCAATAAGTGCCTCCAAAACGAAAAAGAAAAAGCCATGGTCTTTATTGTTATTAAAGCCGACTCAGGTTATAAAGTAAACAATACATAAGGACCGATAAATCTAGTCAAAATGCATGTATACCTTAACTTCCTCGCGGGAATTAAATCGACGGTAGTACTCTGGTGCCTCGTTGATCCCGATTTCCGCCGATTTGATGAATCCAGGTTTTGCATGGCCACTAGCGATAAGACTGACGAGTTTCGCGGCTACAAGCTTGACATCCACGGCGCCACTCTGTAGCCTTAACCGTTTTGACCAAAAGTCTGACAAAGGAAAACTCATATTGGAGGGCATAGTGTTGCCCAAAGGTGCTCCAGGGGATTCTGCGGTTCTACGCCAGATGCCGACTTGTCCGATGCCCCCGCCAATATGAGCAAGCTGCACTGCCTGATTGAGGATGAGCTCGGGGTCATTATCACCATCAGCATTGACTGCCTCATTGCCAACAGCGTCAACCACGCGCATCACCCCATCAGGATTCTGTTCCAGGATCTGGGCTATAGGGTCCATGTCCTCAAAGTTGATTGGAGTTGCGCCGATGGATTTCGCCATATCAAGACGTTGCTGAATGCGATCGACAACATAGACATCAGATGAGCCCTGAATAAGCGCGCTGTAAGCGACGAGGAGTCCTACTGGGCCGGCACCAAAGACTGCAACTGTATCTCCGGCCTCGAATCCAGACCATTCTAGGCCTTGCCAGGCAGTAGCAAAGATATCAGAGACAGTTAGGTAATCCTGCTCGATTGTGCGGTTCGTGGTCTCGTGAGTGAGTGGAACGGGTATCAGGCTATGATCAGCAAACGGGACCCGTGCAAATTCGCCTACTGCTCGTCAATATCTGAATATTAAATACGCGGGGAGAAACTCACTCTGAAGGCCTCCTAAACCGCCTGCTCCAACGCCAAAGAAGGGCAACGGCTGAGGTTCCATGGGGATAAACCCCCAATGAGGTGTGTCAGCTATGATAACATAGTCTCCAACGGAGAGAGACGATACTCCAGCGCCAACAGAAGTAACGTAGCCCATCGCCTCATGGCCCATGATCCAAGGAGGAGTGCCTGCACCACTGATGCCGTGGTAGGTGTGCAAGTCCGAGCCGCAGAGGGCTGAGGTTGTAATCTTGACAATTGCATCGGTGTCGTTCTGAATCTGTGGCACAGGTACATTCGTGATTGCCATTTCAAACGGTACGCCATTGTAGGCGACGGCACGCATAGTGGCGTTGGCCAAGGACGAATTCAATAAAAGAGCCATTGTGACGCAGCAGGTGCGTACTTGTATTAATACGACGGACGATGTTATCCATGGATTATGAGCGGGCATCTTTGGGTTATATAGACGTACCGGCTTTCTACACAGTATCAATATAACAGGAGAAGATCTGTATGATTGCCTAACCTTGTAAATTTTCATGGTCTTATCAGTGAAGTACGTACTCTTATAGACTGGGGCATAGATATCTTGGCGTGTTAAGCCGCGTCATATGTATTTTGTTAATTGATCCAGAATGACATAGCCAGGTACTTTTCGAGGTAAATTAGCCTATAGGCCTGTTTAATAATCTCAAGCTCTTAAGATTCTATCGGCCTGAGATCCACCGATACCTCCACCTTCGGCCGACATTAAGCTAAGCAAGGCTGCGTAAGCGCCTGACCAAGATTATTCCAGTTAACGTGTTGTGTCCAACCATGTAAACCTTGGGGCATCAAAACGACTCAGATGAAGATAATTTGGTCCAACAGGGGCTGTCATGGTTACCATTTGAATGCGAGCCGACGTAGATAATATCCTCCTATCTGTTCTAGACGTAGCTTAGCTGACTGATAGCATAAACATAATTTAAGGTACGACAAGAACGCGCCTTTATATCTTCTTAATAATGCATAGCTAGCAAGCGTCCTAGAGACGGCCAGTAATCTTGTCATGTATGTCATTCCTGATAAACCCCCTCTGCCTTGCCACCCAGTGCCTCTTTAATAAAACCCTCGAACTTAACGTAGTTAAACCCGGGGTAAAGACTTTTACTATCTAGATACCTAAGGAATGTCGCGTTATCGGGTGTGTTGTTGCCATAAATACTAAAAGAATGGAAGAGTTGGTTTCAAACCAGGCTTGTGAGTTAGTTGGATGTGTAAGTCTGTTGCAAGCGCAGTTAATTTATGTTGGCCTGCGTCCTTAATTTCTCCCACTATTAATATAACTCTTCTGCCGACATCGGTTAACTAACTCCTTGGCTGTCGCTTTTATCTCTCTGTGCTTCGTAACTTACGCGAATCACGCCTAATACCTGCTGGCTTGTGTTTACTGCCTGTCTGGGTTTTGTCTTGAGTTTTTTAAGAGCTTATATTATACTTTTTATTATACTTTTTAATTTAGTTTTTACCACTTATAATGTTGAGAAATCTAGCACTACTAGTTTTCAACTACACTAGCCACACACCCACAGGCATCTAAAATATGATGTTATTCTCACTAAATGAGCTAGGGCAGTATAAGTTCCCACTCAGATAGTCAGGTCCGTCAATTCCCTGAACCGAATCCTGCTCTGGACTTATCATGAAGTTATCGTTAAAAAGGGAGACTCCATCACCAGATATAAACTCCCCCAAAGAATGAAGATCTTTCCACGAGAAGCTGTTAAAAGGGTCCAAGTTCGTTTGTGATTCACTTGACTCGACTTGAGGTTGCAGGGGCCTATGACCCGCCAAAGTCAATGAGTCATCAGGTCCTTCACCCTCGGGATTTCTTGATCTTGATTTGCCTAGCATTTTCAGCCACAGCAGCCTTAAAGATCGTGCGTAGCGTTGACCTAGACCTTGTTGATTGTTGGAAGTTTTCTGTAGTCGAGAAATAGTCTCGTAAATGGCGCGACGTACGCCGCGCGCTTCTGACGGCTTGATAGCCCCGGCAAAGATAGCCTACGCGAGAGTTAGTAGCCAGCTCGTCGCTCAACATAAAAGTGTCAAGGCCTCGTACTTTGAACAAGAACACCGCAGCGTATATGACATAAAGGTAAAATTTGAGAGGCATGTACTTGAAAGCTTCGTCAGGATCTATGAAGCTGTTCAGAGTGCAAAGAATGGAATTTGCTGCATCGATAGACTCGTAAATAAATCTCGCATCAGGGGCTGCTGCAAGTTCTGCAAACAAAGGACCAGATGGCCTTTTCTTGGATCGGCGGACAATGCGATTGAGGTTTGCTTGAAACGCGAATGCGTTGATATAGAGACGAAGAAAATCGTAGGATAACATAAGAGATGCTTTGACGCGGGGGATAAAGCTGAGTCCGCCCCAGGATAGTTTCCACTTGCGAAGTACGGAAGAAAAGTCATCCTGTCTGATTTAGTGACACGGACTCATCAAAGTTGTCGCAAAGCAGAGCTTACAATGTATCGCACATACTCTCCTCCCATATACAACTGCTCCCGATGGCTGGTTGATGAGTATAGAATATCGTGTGCATTACTAAACAGTTGAGTGATTTCGAGGTGGGCTTGGAACAGTAAAGCTAGGTCATCGTTGCCCAGCTTTTGGGTTTGGAGGTAGGGGAAATCAGAAGCTCGTAAATTCACGGATGGACCTGGTCCACGAGACCAGAAACCTTTTCCGAGACGTATTGAAACTTGACGATCGCTCATGTAGCACGCTGGCATCAGGTTAGTTGCCAAGTCAGTGGTTGTGACGCTCTTTTCTTACCTGCCCAGGCTATTCGCTTTCTACTCAGAAGCTCCGACGTACCCATAGCTCGCTGTGTGAGCCCTGTTTGTTCCAGATTCTGAAGGTATGCAAGACGAATAGCAACGCCCACAAGCATCCACGATCCTTGGTCCTCTTTTCCACAGCCTATCATGAGGTTTTCCTCTAGGGGCTGGGGAGCCCACTCAGCAAGTATCAACAACGCCTCTACTGCCCCGACAGTTGTTGACCCAGTGTATATCAGCTTGGAGATCTGGCTTTCCATATATCGAGCGCAGGCGTTATGAGCTCTGGACCAAGAGGGATCATCTTTTGTGGCAACGGTGAAGATAGCTGTCATCAGGTATGGCTCGTTCTCGATGGATTCCAAGATGCGGCCACAGTCGAAGATGGCGCTGTAGGCGATGGGGAAGAAGATGTGAAAGTTGTTGTGGTAACTTGGACAATAGGTATCAGTGATGTTCTAAAAATGCGCAACAATTTGCAACACTCACTGCTTGATGAGGAATGATGCCTCGGAAACAGTCAGTTCTCCAGAAGCTATGGGTGGATAGTGACAGATGCCCTGCGATGGATTTGTGATTCTTGTTGGATTCTCCATCTCGCCCTGCGCTGCTTGTGGTTGGGCATGTCCCTCAGGCTCCATATCAGCCACATGCGCAAGCAGATCCAACGCATCGGATGGGTTCAAAAGGTCCGAGGATGTGAAATGTCCTTTGAGCTGTGCTGCGTCGCGACCGTCATCTTCGTCCTCGGACTGTTGATCTAGAGATGACTCGAGTTGTGATGATAGCCATTCGCTTTGTTCGTCTGGCTCGCGGGGTGTCTGAGTGTTGAGATTCGGAGGAGGATTCATGTGAGCGATGGTCCGGTCTGGCGATGGTAGATGAGAGTCGGCGATTGACCTAGAATGGCCAAGACGCTGGCCTTTGATGCGACGACCGCCTCTTCGTGAGGTAGCGAGAACGCATTCTTGGCCTTTTTCGATGCATCGACGACATGGAGGATCCCCTGGCACGCCACTGGCCTCTCTGATAGAGCCATCATTCGATGTCAGTCCTGTTTACACTGATTATCAGAAGGATCAGCATCACTTACAGATCGCATCTAGTCTTACGAGATCTGCAACTAACGCAGGCTCTCGAGACTCTTCTCTCGGTCTCTGTTCCTAGTGTCGGCGGTGTCATGTCAGGCCAAGACGTCAATTACCGAAGCGAAGGCACAGGGCCCGATAAGCGGGGGACAGCGGCATTTGAATCAAGGGGACAAGCGTCTTACCCAACTGGTCATGGGCTGAGTGGAGAGGAGAAGTTCCCTGTCAGCTCGCCTGATAACCCCAAACCGGTAAGGACCAAAGCTAAGCTTTGATGCTACCTGAACTATCGTTAAAAACTGCAGGTCAGAAGACTTTATGATACGTGGACCAGAACGGAAGATTCCGCACTATGGGATCGTAATGTAAAATACTGTAGTTCGTGCAAGCTGGAAATCGTACGTCAAAGCTGGTGTCTTAGCTGTTGAGCCTGGCACTTGACAATTGTGGCCGTTTAGAGGAGATAGTTCTAATTAAACACTATCTATAAATGCCTTTTAAAATGGGTGTGTTTGTGATCAAGATGAATAGAAAGCAAAATAAAATTCGTATCGCCAAATGGCTGTTCTTTACGCAATCAATCGCATGTAAGTAAAGCGTCTTTGGTTCTAGTTTCTGTCTAATGTCTATCTCATATTTGTTGTCAATTTTCCCCATCACGATTGACCAAGCAGTCCCATGCCCACCATTAAGTGAGAACCTGAGCAAACAAATAGTTGCGACGATACTACACTATTTCAAACCACCACTGAGTAGTATGTCCTGTCCAGTTATGTACCCATTTCTCGCCAGCCTGTTTCACTCATAAGTAAGTCATGTATCGTCAGGCTACAGCAGAACTCACATGATTATCGCATTGCAAACTTCTGTGGGAGAGCCCAAACGATGGACCGGGATTGACGCTGCTATAGCGAGTCCGGGATCAGTCTTCTTCAACTCCTCCATATCGCACCCTTTACTCCAACTTCTGGAATATGCGTTAGCCGAAATGCTGAACTAAGGTATTGGTGCCTCTTACTCTGATATCGGCGGAGGAATCATTCCTGTTGACCCAATCATGGCTGGAGACACCTGCGTAAATGGTCAGCTTCGCAGCATCAAGACAAGACTCTATAACTCACTATATTCACGGTGACACCTTCGGGTGCCAGCAAGGTGGCCAAGTTCTGTCCCATTGAACTGCGTGACTTGTAAGCACAGCCAACATGCTAAACTCATATACCTCACAAACCTTAAAGCTCCTTTCGAAGCAGCGTAATGACATCCATTCAACCCGCTACCACGAGCTGCGATGCTGCCGACGAGGATGACACGTCCCCATCCTTGTTGCCGCATTCCAGCTGTACTTGCTTTGGTGACCACAAACTGGCTACGACTGTTGATCTCCATCATCTCATCCCAATCGTCTTCACCAATATCCGAGATATCGCGGATGCGCCGTCCCAGCCCAGCATTTGCTATCAGAATGGATACGGCGTGATGTTTGGATGATACGGAGTCTTGGCCTAATAAGCTTGGGACTAGAGCTCGCGTAGATTCTCTTTGTGAAAGATCCGCGTGTACAGTGACGAATAATTGGGATGGGTATGCTTCCCGAAGTTCCTGTGCGAGTTTGTCTGCTTTGCCCTTGTTCGATGAGTAATGAAGAGCAACATCGCAACCTTCAGCAGCAAAGGCTCTGGCCACAACGGAACCGATTCCGCCACTAGGCTAATATTAGCTCAAGCCACCAACAAATGGAAATGTTCTGGAAGTTGGGTTGATTTACCTTGATCCCGTCACCAACGCTAAACGGCCTTTGAGATCATTATCAATCAGCTGCAATCGAAACATTGTAATTTATAATCCTTGTCTGATATTACAATTGGATCAACTCAGTGCTGCTTTCCGGCGTCACCACACTTGACGTCTTATAAGGAGGGCCGCCAACATGAAACTAGCTCCGGTGGTATACGAAGCTATCCATTCACCGCTATCGGCGACTTCAATTGCCGTCGGCGTCTGAACGGCAATTGAGTCAGGCGTGGTCTAGCCTGGTCTGGGCTAACTTTGATCATGCCATCCTGGAGGAAATCGTCTCCCCCGCAGAAACGGCACACAAACATGGGGACCCCACGAAATGACCCAAGCAATGTCGGGATGTGGGTTATTGTCTTTATTAACTAGCCACTGTCTCTTGATTCAGGTTCTGACTTCTATAACCAGTTTCCCAAAAACACAAAGTCGGATCATCCATACATAGTACTGTTGCCATTTCCCAAAGCCTGACTGCCCGCCATGGAGTTGCAGGGACAAAGCCTTATCCTGACCGTCAGTGTCTTGACGTCGCTGGGCTTTATGCTTATCGGCTATGATAACGGCCTGATGGGAGGTCTTGTCAACACTTCGGCATTCAAGGACACTTTCGATAGTCCCGATTCCGACATGATTGGCGTGATTGTTGCCATCTTTGAGAGTAAGTCACCTATCAATTACTGACACCTACTGAACAATTGCTAACGTCTTGGTTTCTTAGTTGGATGCTTTTTTGGTGCTATCTTCACATCCATCTTTGGCGAGAAACTTGGCCGACGCCGCTCGGTCTTTATTGGCTGCATTGTCTTGATCATCGGCGCTGTCCTTCAAGCCGCTTCTTCTACTCGAGCGATGATGATCGTTGGCCGCATTGTTTCAGGTCTTGGTCTGGGTACCGTCAACTCTACGATTCCTGTCATGCAAGCAGAGTTTAGCCCCAAGTCGAGCCGAGGTACATGTAAGTTTTACACATCTCTCTATTGAAACGACCTTACTCATACAGGATAGATGTTTGTGCTCAGCTTTCGACACTCAACTTCGGCATCTTCCTTGTCTACTGGATTGACTACGCTTTGTCTTCTCACCAAGGCAGTTATGCTTGGCGCGTTCCTGTTATTCTTCAATGCGTCCCTATTCTTGTTATGATTGGCCTACTTGTCATCATTCCTGAGACACCCCGCTGGTTGGCGGCGCATGACAGGCCCGAGGAATGTCTCAAGGTTCTAGCTCGGATTCATGGTACTTCTGTGGATGACCCTGAAGTCCGAGTACTCCACAGTGTCATCACTCAGACTGTCGCCTACGAGACATCAATTGGCTCGGGTTCATGGAAAGACCTTCTCAAGGAAGACAGCATCAAGTCTCGCAAGCGCCTCATCCTGGCATGCGCTATACAGAGTTTCCAACAGCTTGGAGGCATCAACGCCATTATCTGTAAGCCGATCCACATCTCTTATCGCAATGAGAAACTAATAATATCAGACTATTCGAGTACTCTTTTCGAGAAGAGCGTTGGCTTTTCTGCTCACATGTCAGCTCTCATGTCAGGTTTTCTCCAGACATGGTTCTTTGTTGCATCTTTCATTCCGTGGGTTTTGATCGACCGCATTGGAAGAAGGCCTCTTGTAAGGACAAATCGAATATCCGGTACCACATGAAGCTAACCTTTCAAAGCTTTTGTCTATGATTAGCGTTATGGCTGCTACCATGGCCGTCCAGGCAGGCTTAATCTACCAAGTGGAGAACAACACGGCGTCAGCTCACGCTGCTGGTATTGCGGCGGCAGCAATGTTGTTCATCTTCCAAGGAGCGTTTACTGTGGGCTTCCAAGCAACTGTTTGGGTTTATCCGTAAGAAACGGCCTTTCCAACCCTCAGCATCTGGTGCATTTACTGATGATTTGCAGCTCCGAGATCCTGCCACTACGCCTACGACAGCGCGGCTCTTCCATCTCCACCGCTGCTAACTGGATCTTCAACTACGTGAGTGTCTCAATTAGACCCATGAGAAGCTATGCTAATATAATCACAGATGATTGTGCAGATCACTCCTATCTCGATCGAGAATATTGGTTGGAGGACATACATCATCTTCGCAGTGCTGAACACTCTCTGGGTCCCTCTCATCTTCTTGTTCTTCCCTGAGACCAAGGGCCTGGAGCTGGAGGATGTAGACCACCTTTTCGGAGGAGAGGATATTATTAGGGAGGTTGATGAGAAGGCAAATGCCGCTGTGGTCATGATGGAGTCTGTGGACAAGAGTGCTGCCTAGATGAGTTGACTGTCCTCGACATTTGGACATTTGGAAGGAAGGACAGCGCCGAATCATCGTACATTCATCCTAGGTAAATAGTTGTGATTTTCGATTCTTAGGCTCAATTGAACCCAATACTTGACTTCAAGAAATCATTCCTTCAAGCTGGCTGGGTCCGATGCTGTGTGGTGCTATTTGCTCAAAACGTTCCAAAGGTGTACGCGAGTTGTACCCAAGTACCAATCCTGCTCAAGTAGTCTTCTCGTACGACTTCGGCAAATGCGGCACGGGTTGACTGGGGTAAGGCATTAGCCGCTGAGGGGTAATTGACCCAAACCCCGATGTTCAATATCCCCATCCGTATTTTTGATCGTCATTATAACTCACCCCTGTCCTGGTTGCTCTTTATCTGTTGTCTTTTCATGTCAAAGTAATCACGACACGACGCACGATAAATCATGGCGTTCAAGATATACAACGAGGCGGCAAAAGCCATCTTCGGTGACTCTCCACAACTGGATCTGATACACGAGAATCACGAATATCCTTTCGCTCACGAGGCCGGTGTCTACATCCCAGAAGAAAATGCCTTATTCATTACTAGCAATCAATTTGATGATACCAAATCTGGAAAACGGAAGATTCAAATAAGCAAGGTGAAAATCTCTGCAGATGGAGTGGCGCTTGGGTGCGAAGAGATTGACGCACCTGTTGTGCTAATGGCCAACGGTGGCGTGAACTATAAGGGGGGAATACTCTTCTGTTCACAAGGATCGATGGATTCACCAGGAGGCCTTGCTTCTATGGAGCCAACACCACCATACCGCTGTTCGACACTCATCAGCTCATTTCACGGCCGAGACTTTAACTCTGTCAACGATGTGATTGTTCACTCCGATGGGTCTATCTGGTTTACGGATCCGATCTATGGATTCGAACAAGGCATACGTCCCAAGCCAAGGCTACCGAGTCAAGTCTATCGATACGATCCTAGCAATGAGTCTATACGCGCCATGGCAGATGGGTTTGGCAGACCAAATGGCATCTGCTTCAGTCCAGATGAAAATATTGTCTACCTTACGGATACAGACTGGATTCACGGCGATGGAACAACCGACGACACCCGTGTGTCGCATATGTAAGTCTTTCAACGAATTTAGGAATCACAAGGCAGATCTCTAACGCAAGGATGGCCAGATATGCCTTTGACGTCAGCACATACTCAGGTCAACCGTTTCTTATCAACCGTCGACTCTTCGCTATGGCGGACACCGGCATACCCGATGGAATCAAGTGCGATACGAAGGGGAACGTCTATAGTGGATGTGGCGATGGTGTGAATATCTGGTCTGCTGGAGGCGTCTTGCTGGGGAAGATCCTCATTGAGGGCGGTGTTGCGAACTTTTGTTTTGGTGCTAATGGACAAATGTTCATGCTCAACGAGTTCAAGATTTGGCGAGCTCAGTTAGGCGGTGGCGTGAAAGGGGCATTGTTGAACATATAAGGATATCGCTTGTGATAAACCTATACCATCTCGTGCTTGTCTGGCCGACCATCATGATCGCAGTAAAAAGCAATAACTATAGGTGAAGTTCGCCATCGACAGTAAATGGCCATCGAACCCAATTAGCGTAGAATTAATTTTCTCTAGCTCTCATGGGCGAACACGCACGCGGTAGCTATCTGAGCATTTGCCGGCCCCCACACCGGCATTTGCTCAAGTGCTCTTATCCCGGCGACCGGCCAATCGCCGATAGCAAAGGCCGTGACTGGCATTAAGAGTGAGCGGAGGCAAAATACCTACGCAAGTCTCTTTTTACGGTAATTGAAAACTGGTTTATGATATAACCACAGTTCCAAGCACGAATCGCCCGTACGCGTACACCGATAACCTTTACACACAAACCAAATCCCGAACCAGGAATATTTCGTGATTGTCGAAGGAAGTCCCGGACCATTTCTAAGAAATTCAATTCAGTCTCTTCTCAGAACGAGTTACATAATGTCTTGTCGCGAAAAGAACGAAATACGCAAAAGTCGAACACTCAAACCGAAACCTTTGAAGGCAAGATCCTCCAAATCTAAACGAAGCGCTTTGACGTCATGTTTATTCTGCATTCGAAACCATCGTCAATGCTTTCGACAAAACGGGCAAACACATTGTTCCGAGTGCACAGCTCTCTGCCAGACCTGCCACTGGCCAAACCTGCAAAATCGTGAGTCTCGGCATATACAGAAGAAGGATCATGCTAACTGCGATAGAAGTTTATGAAATAATGCACGAGAAACAACAATTATGCCAGAAACGCCGTTCTCTTTCCGAAGACCTTGTAGCCGGCGTCGGAGCTCTAGAGTCGTATTTACCGGTGGCAGAAGCCCAGGAAACCTTGTCAAGACTGCTGGGCGAGATGGCGTATGTGGAGCAACGTGCACGTCAGCTTGAATCAGAGGAGTTGAGGCTCTGGGACGTAAAGCTCAGTCCTGAGAATATTGAAGAGACAAAGTTGGAAGGGTCATATTTGCAAGGAAGTTTTGGGGACCTTCCGCAAGACCTGGATTATGATTTTGCTTTCCCTTGGGCAGATTGATCTCGGTATAGAACGGTTGAAACTTTACACTACTGACATGTATACCTGGCTGGAAGAGCTGAAATCCCAAGCTGCTGATGTTTTTACTGACCGTTGATAGAAATAGTTTATAGAAATAACTAATGCTAAAATTGAGTCAGACACGAATTAAATAGTGTTTGAAATGCATTAAGAGTTACCTAAATTACAAATATAATAGTGCTGCATTCTGATTCTTCCGAGATGAAAGCATGTGAGCCTATATCTTCGATCTGACCCGACCAAAGTGCAGGGTATCAGCTTACACAAGAAATCAACCTAAGCAAGCGCCATACCGACTGGTGGTCAGTGGACCAAGTACGACATCAGTGGCCAGCTCATGGACGTGACCTTTGACAAGAGAGCACCCGGTATGTCTTATCCAAGATTACAATTGTTCATCAGAGAACAGGGTGAATTAATGAATTGCTTTTGCCAGCTATCTGTCAACCTGAAGACAGAGACATTATGGCACTGAGGAGCAACAAAGCAGCCGGATCCGCATTCTGCTCAACCTACCTCCAGAGCACCAAAACCATAACAGCTACGCCCCTCGTCACTAGCGACATGACAAAGACGGTAACCAAGACAGCGATACTGCTCAAGATACAGAAGGTTCGCATTAACGTGCATCACATCGTCCGAACAAAAGTGATGAAAACCATTTTTATGGCCATCACGGAGACAAAGACGGCGACTGTGACCGACTTTGCGACCAGGACGATCACAGACACTAGGACGAACATTCCAACTGACACGGATACCACTCAAGTGACCAAGACCAAGACGGAGCAATTGACGGATATAGTCACTGAGCAAGCCACCAAGAACGGTTGTGGCGACCGATATCGCTGCGGATACTGTGGTACCTGATGCAGTAACAGTAACAGCTGGAGTTGCATATGTTTGGGGGTCTTATAGGGCGTTTGGGCTTTTATGAGTTACATTAAGTGAGGCAGTGAGATAAAGAGATCGGTTGGTGTTCGATAGATAAAATACTTCAAGTTACTTTAAGAAAGATATTAAGCTGTCTTACGACCAATCAATACACAGCACACAAGCGGTGGTTTGACGTGGATCAGGGCTTTGGATGAAGGAGCTGAAACAGTGGCTGACATTTAGGCATGATCTCAAGAGATATGGAAAGGACGGCGATTTCGGCATATCGCAGTAGTTCAAAGTGCAGTGAAAACAAACAAGGTAGGTTCCTGCGCCAGTGAAATCATTAAAACCCAGGAGGAAATCTACTTGTCCAAAGCCTGGCTTTGGCACTGTTTGAAGTCAGCACTCAGCTCGATCAGGGCACTATGACTCCAGAACACGAAAGGACTTACCATCTGCCAGTAAACACCATGCGCAGCCAATAACTCGCGATGGCTCCCCTTCTCAATCAACCTACCCTCACCAAGAACAAAGATCACATCGGCATTTTGCACCGTCGCAAGACGATGAGCAACGACGACCATAGTGCGCCCTTTGCCAGCGCGCTCAAAAGCCTCTTGGACTAACTTCTCACTCTCTGAGTCGAGAGAACTTGTAGCCTCATCGAGGAGCAAGATGTCAGGGTTTCGCATTAAAGCTCGGGCGATAGCGACGCGCTGTCTTTGACCGCCGGAGAGGGTCACCCCGCGTGAACCAACCTGGGTTTGGTATCCTTCTGGGAGGGACATGATGAACTCGTGGATGGATGCTTCTTGGCATATGCGATGGATGGTTGCGTCATCTACGGTGTCCTCGACGCCGAGGAGTATGTTCTCTCGTAATGTGCCTGTAAGATAATCAGCCAAGTCATTTTATAATGGTTTGAGTTGTTTGACGTACCTTGGAACAAGCTTGACTCTTGAGCAACGAGAGAGAGATGACGACGATACGTGTAGACGTTATTGGCGGCGATGTCCTGACCATTGCAAAGGATGCGACCATGATTAGGGTCGTAGAATCTGACAGTAGCATCATATCAGCATTCGTTTAAAACATGTCAAGAATTGTCTACGTACCTTTCAAGAAGAGAGACGATACTACTCTTTCCGCTACCAGACGCGCCAACAAGAGCAGCAAACTGTCCCTTCTCGATCATGAGACTGAGACCCTGGAAGACAGGCACATCGCGAGTAGGGTACTTGAAGTGAATGTTGTCCAGCTCAATCTTCATCCCATCACCGTGAGAAATGAACGGCGCGCCAGTAGCTTCAGATCCATCCTTTACTTGACTGTCCCTCAAACCAAGGATGCGATTGGCAGCAGCGCGGACTTGAGCGACATTGGGTCCAAAGCTGAGTGCGCGTCCAGTTGTCTCGCCCGCATTCAAGACAGACATGAAGCATACGAAGAAGCTCTCTAGGTCATACTCGCCGCTGAGGAGAAGACGTCCACCGTAGTACAGTACGATAGCCTGGCATCCAATGGTTGCACTGTCGGAGAAGGCATACAGCAAACTCACCCAACGAGCCTTCTTGAAGGCATCTTTGACATGATTGCTGTTGAGAGTACGGAACTGTTCGCAGATAGCACCTTCAAGAGTGAAAGATGCCACTGTACGAAATGCACCAATTGCTTCAGAAGCGAACTTGGAGCTGTCGACGAACACGGCGTTGTTCATCTCCTCAAACTTGATCTCATATCGCATTCGCCAATACCCAGCGGCGAGGAGGATAGGGACAACCACACAAAGAGACACGAGTGCAAGCTTCCATGCAAAAGCCAGTGCGATGGCTATAGTACCCATTAGCGTCCACAGGGCAATAAACACACTTGCCATATTAGACCCCAACAGCTCCTCAAGCTGCCTTGGATCCTCAGCGCTCCTCGCAGCCATAGTCCCCTGCGAATGATCATCATGATCAAAGAACGCAACCTTCTGATGCAAGATAGACAAGAAGTACTGCTTCTGGTACTTGGCACGAATAGTACTCGCGGTACGCGTCGACAGAAAGAAAGTAGCGCAGTAGGCTAGACCGGCTGAAATGGCGAGGACAGTCCACATGAGTGACCAGAAGGAACTTTCGCTTCTGACCTTGGACTCATCGGGGAGGTAGCCAAAGACTATGATGACTTTGGCGAAGAGCCAGGCTTGGAAGGGAACTGCGGCGCCGGCGCAGGCGGAGAAGAAGAGGGTAAGGGACATGATCCACCAGTTGGACTTTGTCTCGTAGAAGAAGCGGCCGAAGCTTGAGAGGAGACCTTTGTTTTTGGGGATCTTTTCTTGGGGTTTGTCTTCGGTGGTGGACTCGGTGTGAGCTTTCTCATGAACAGAAGAAGACCGTTCCTCCTTAACACGCACCCCACTCTCCTCCTTCTGTTCTCCTAGTGACAGTGCCTGAGCATTGACAAGGTTATAGTACAGACCAGTCTCATCAGTCAAAAGACTCTCATGAGTACCTGACTGGATAACCTGTCCCTGTCGCAGAACAACAATCCGATTAGCTTTCTTGATAGTAGAAAGGCGATGTGCGATTACAATGGTTGTTCTGTTCTTGGAGGCTCGGTCGAGGGCTGCTTGTACGATTCGTTCGCCGCGGACGTCGATTGCACTTGTGGCTTCGTCGAGGATGAGGATTGCGGGACGGCGGATTATGGCGCGGGCGATGGCGATGCGTTGGCGTTGGCCGCCTGAGAGTTTGATGCCGACTTCGCCGACGGCGGTGTTGTAGCCCTGTGATGAGAGGAAAAGGTCAGTGTTTTGCTTAAGTGTCAAGGAGCCAGCTGGATTGGCCGTGGGTGATTTGACTTACCTCTGGTAGCTTCTCAATGAACTCATCTGCGAATGCCTCCTTGCATGCTTCGTGCACCATCTCCCTCTTCTTCTCTTCAGACTCATTCTCCCACTTTGTACCGATGAGGCCGTTGAGAACATTGCTATAGATGGTGTCATTGAAGAGGAACGGCTCCTGCTGAACAAGTCCAATCTGCGATCGCCACCACTTGACGTTGATGTCATCAAGAGAGTGGCCACATGTAGAAATTCGGCCATGGAGCTCAACAGGTGGACCTGTCTCGTCTCCTGCGAACGAGATCTCTTGTAACTCTTGCTCGTCCTCTTCTTTGCCGCCACCCTTCTTCTTGTCGGTCGGCTTCTCCACTGGTTTGGAGATGACGTACTGGTCTTTGAGACTGTACCATCTCTCGACAAGACCGACGATTGTACTCTTTCCTGAACCAGAGGGACCGACGATGGCAGTTACCTTGCCTGTTTCGATTCGCAGATTGAGATTATCGAGGATCTTGACGTGCGGTCGACTGGGGTAAGCAAAGGTGACGTCCTCCAAGATAATGTCTTCTGTCGCAGACACATCTGGGTCGGTTAGATGGCCAGGCTCAGGTCGGGGTGCATCAATAACAGTCAAGAATTCGCAAGCTGCGACTGTCGCTTTGCTGACTGCTAGAAGCGGCGTAGAGATTCTCTCCATCGCTGTAACGATCATCATCACAGAGAACAAGACGACTATGATTGCTCCGAGCTGATTGATCTTATCGTCGAGCAAGAGTCTTGTGCCGTACCAGAATGCGAGGCCAAACGCCGCATAACTGCTGAAGAACACCAGGCCGTATTGGAGTGCAATGAAAGGACCAGCGAATTGAGCATGCATCTTTGCTTCTTCAACATATCTGCCATACTTGCTGCCAATTCGTGACTCAGCGCCATAAGCTACAATCATTCGGATGCCGCTCATGGCTTCGCTAGCAACAGACATCGCCAGAGCTTCGGACTAACGCTTTCGTCAGCAATATCTCACAATGCGCTAGAATTCATGCATACTTTGGTCTGATTTGTCTGGCCCTTGGTGATGTATGGAAGTACCAGGCTGACGCTGAACGTGATGAAGACGACGGCAGTGAATGTCACCAGGGAAAGCTGCCAGCTGTAGATGAACGCGACGATAATTGAGGCGATCATGGTGGCATTGTACTCCACAAAAACACCCAGCTTTTCAGAGATTCCAAGTTGCAGCGTGTTTCCGGTAGTCGTGATGATAGTGGTTGCATATCCAGGACGCATAGAATCCAGTACATGCACGCTTTGCGAGAACAATGCAGTGAAGTAATCCTGACGAATGGCGGAGGTGATCCTCACACCTGTCATACGAAATGTGAACTGAGAATCGGTGAGCAGATGAGCAGAAATACTGGAATACATAGCGTACGTTGTTGATGTAACCTAGTACAAGGCGACCGAGGAAAAGACCAAGCAGATACAGGCTATCGCGACGGATATTAGAGATCTCAAGCGAAAATTATTTTTCGTATCGCAGGGCAAACTCACCAAAGTTCGCTAAGCTTTGAGCGGAACTCATCGCCGGGCAGTGTTTCGGTGCCAGCATAGTCGGAGAACTTGCTAGCGAATTGACCTACATTTTGATGGACTCATTAGCACAAAGCCTCGATGTTGGACCTCGTTCTCTTCACTTACCGAAAACGATGTTTAATAAAGGCAAGGTTATACCGACGCCGATCGAGGCGATTACACCAACGGTGTATGCCAGAAGATCCCATTTTGAGGCATACTTGAAGACTCTCTACAGGTAAAACAAAAGACGTCAGTGTCAGTTACGTATAATTACTTCAATATGATGGTTCTGTGGCTGTCATACCATATAATCCTGAAAGGTCGGCTCTCTCTCAGGGCGTCCATCAGCACCCATCTCAGGATGCTTCTCCTCACCCTCCCCATTCGCCGCTGAATTCTCCGCTGTTCGTTCTCCCATAGTGAATTGTCGATAAAGAAACCGTTTGCAAGCGTCAAACCTCTCTTCTCACTCAACGTTACTCCCAAGGCAAATGGGGAAACAACAAATACCGTTCCTCAATCGGGAGCGCGGACACGCGTATTTTCCCGTCGGATTGTATCCAGAGTCCGAGGACCCGCTGTAACTCAGACATAATGGAGGGATTTTCCCATGCGTCAGCACGGCGCAGGAAAGGGAGTGGGATTCTTCTGGGCGTCCGCTTGATGACTGCATAGAACAAAGGAAGGAATGTCGGGAAAGAGACTTGCCGGGCGCTTGTCTCAGCGGGGAGTACAATAGTATTTTCTTACATAAGATTACATGTCTAGAAACCTCCTTGGTTCTTGTTTCGCGGGGGTTGATAGGTATGAAGTGGCGTTGACAGTTGAGGCCAGCTAACGCTGCCCAGCGGAGCTCCAAGTTGAGTTACGGCTCGGGGCGCTTCCGTCGGCAGTGGTCCACTGTCTTGGTGAGAGTCTGCACTGGCAGTCCAATCGGAATTTTCCGTTTTACTCCGTGGATATCCCTGGCGGCAGATTCGACGGCCCATCTTTTGTCTAAGACATGTCGCAGATTAGCATATGAATATGATGTGATATGGAAATTGAGTTGCCGATGACATGCCGATTGCCGCTCATATAATGCCCGATTGGGAATACGAGGTTGTCTCGGACTGATGTGAGGCAAGGATTTCCGTAAAAGGCTTGTGTGTACTGCTTGTCTACTTTTGGCAATCCGGTATATAGGCCATCGCCGAAAGCACTCACTACCATTCGACACATTATTACCGGGAGCTGTAAGCCCAAGACCCGCAGCTGGGAACTTGATTCAGCATAGAGAACTTAACTCAAAGCTGTAAATAACAGAATGCAAGATAGCTTGATAAAACAGTAGATAATAACATTATAATAAATCTACAGAGAAGCGCGTTGAAATTAAGTTAAGTGATAATATTAAGGGGGTAAACTACCCTGTATTACAGCAATGCTATACTAAGCTCCACCTTGTCCAGGCTCTCACAGCGTTCCACTAACTCAATTAAGCCCCTGTGCACGCTAACATCAGGATCTGTACCCAAAAAACCAGCCATGTCTACAATCCAACCATTGAAGTCCCGAATCTCAGTCTTCCTCCCAGCCTCTATATCCTGCAACATAGAGCTTCGATGTTCAAATATCTTGAGGCCAAATGCATATAGCTTTGCCTTCAAAATTGGCTGTGAGAACCTTTCCATCAATTTCCTCCGGACTTTGGGGACGTCTTCGTGTAAACTGCATTCTGGCCCACGTCGGAGAACTTGTTCAGCGTAGGAAGTGATAACACTGCGACTCGTATCGTGGTCAATAAGACCTTGGATAATAGCACTTGCTTGCCAGAGGAGTTTGTCAATCACCAGGGTCAAAGGATCATCGGAGTCATAGGATGTAAACAATTCCCCCGTTTTGCAGCGCAGTAAAGCCGTAAGTGGATTGATCGCCGCATTCATGACCAACTTCTCCAACTGAAGGAGCCAGATCTCCCCAGATGATACCTGCTTCGTGTTGACAAGCGGTGTAGTAGCAATATGCCGGATAAAGAAGTCATCCAATGGCTGCTTGCACGGCGATTCGAGATCAGATGCCCAGAACACAGGCCCGATGTATGCGTCAGCCGGAGCCGCATGGATGCTCAGGAAAGGACCTGCTGATGCAACCCCATGACTCACGACGCACGCGGAGAAAGTTGGAGTATCACCGCTTAAGTAGCGATGAGAAATGTATAAAGGACCGTGGGGAGGCCAGAGTTTGCAGACGCCGTTCTGGGCAAAGACGACTGAGCTGCACCTCCCCAGGTACCGGCGAATGCGATCTGCTTCGGATAATCCAGCTTCTGCCTTTGTGGAGATGAAGACATTGTGAAGCTTCTTTCCATCTGCGACTTCTCTTACAGAACCGTAGTGAGGTCTTGTTTCGGTCCACCACTCGACGGTGAATTGTTTGTTGAGGAAGAGTTTGCCGCTGGTCAAGTCTGCGAGGCCGACGCCTTCACATGCTGCCCACTGGGATAGCAGTTCTTTTCGATGAACCACGAGGGTGATGGGAAGGGCATTGGGATGGCGAGCCATGTGAGTTGCGTACAGTCGACCAATGTTGCCAGGACCAATGATATAAATACGTTGGTCAGAGTCTGTTGAAGGACTGGCACAGGAGTCCTTGTCGTATTCTTCATCACTGTTGGAGTTTCCCATGTCAATGCCTTCATCGAGCTTTGGCTGGATATTGGCGGGAGACCAGGCGAACAGCTTTGGGGGCGGCCTTGTGTCGGCGAGGAGGGCCGTCAGCCAGTTTGGGTGTTCTTGGGGTGTCATGGTGCTTGCAACTGATTGTGCCTTTTCAGAACAACTTGAGGGAAGTGGAAGCTGGTGAAGGGCTTAATGTGTAAGTACTTGGTGTGTTTACAGTCTTACTGTGTGCCAGAGGCAGTGAAACGAAGAGACAGGAAGGAACCTGCTATACAGGGTGTCAAGGATGATCCCAAGATACCTGTACTGGGCGTTATGTGGGCAGTTGGTATGCTGCATGAACTGTGTTTCTGGGAGTGTTATTTTGAGCTGATAGACCCGACAGCTGATGCTTGCATCGGGCGCCTTAGCCGCTGAGATACTCGGAATTAATCTAGGTTACTATTACTATTTTTGTAAATCCGTTCGCCAGTTGTTCGTCACATTTTAATACTGCAAATAGTAAATAGCATCTTGGCCCTCAACTAGCCAACCTTCCAACAAGGCATCACCCTCTCAACAGCTAAGTAAACCACTCAATCCGGCATTTGCCCACTACCGGAAACTGCCCGGCTCGCATAGATTCGTAACCCGCGTACTGCCGAGACACGGGACGATTCAACATGCAGATTACAATCTCAAACTAATTGGCCTCTCTCACCCCTCCCGTAGGATTTAGGATTCACCGGGGAGTAAGACCTACTTATGCAGGTCAGCGCCACAAACACCGATTATGAATCTCCCTGCAGGATAACCCGCGGTAGCCAATTAGTGTAATCGGCCAATTGCAGGATCAGGATCTAAATCATATGAAGGATCAGCAGGTCAAGCATTGCAGTGTACTTGCAATGCTGTTGAGAAATGACAGCGGGTGCGGCTGAGGGACAGAATATGCCTCGTAGGATCTTTTGATGAGACCTCATGGAAGAATCGAGAGTCTTAGACATGGGATGATTCATGCTGGAGGGTGATGTGCCTCTTTGGTAAGGAGCACGTAATGTTGGTTGAGATATGGTGCCAACACGAGAACCGTTGCATGGTGCGCTGCATTCCTGCAGGTGAGGTATATACAGAAAAGTAGGCATTGATTCAGCCAGGAATACTGTAGCATTCTGTCCTATCGACTTGTACGAGCGAGCCCTGAGCTTTATGAGAGACTCATATTGCCTATTCAACTTATTGCCTTCTCAAACCCCCATGTTGCACACTTGGACAATCCTTCAACTTCAAACGCTTCTCTTACATTGAACATGACATCACTCAACATCAAGAGTAGTACTCCAGTCATGCCTTTGTTACTGCCCAGTGACGATGCAAGTCACACCGAGACTCTCGTCGAGGAAGTCACTCGCCACTTTGGCTTAGCCAGGGATAGAATTGAGAATATCCTCCCCAGCACGGCGTTTCAGCAAGATGTCATTGACTGTGCTGGCGGTGACAAGAAACGCTCCATTGGCCATGCTGCTTATGAGATCAGTAATGATATTGACATCTCAAAGTTGGCTGCTTCTTGGAGAGATGCCATCCACCGAACTCCAGCCCTGAGAACCTGTGCCTTCACCTCCTCGAGCGGAGATTTGTATCAGGTTGTCTTGAAAGATAGCTTTGTCTTCTCATGGATGTTCTGCACATCTGCTGATCAGAAAGATGCTGTTGTGCAGGATGAAGCAGTAGCTGCGGCCTCTGGACCTCGCTGCAACAGATTTGTTCTTCTGGATGACCCAATTGCAAAGAAGAAGCTCCTCATCTGGACATTCAGCCACGCTCTTGTGGATAGCACGTTTCAAGAACGAATCCTCGGGAGAGGTCTGAAAGCCTACAAGCATGGGCATGATGAACTGTCCAACAGACCCTACACGCCTGAGTCATCTGATCCTGAGGATGATGGTCTGTCGTTGACTCCTACTGATGGGTCAAAGACTCCGCAAACTGGGGGTATTCAACCTGGGAGTCAGTTCTGGAAGGAATACTTGAGTGATCTAAATGCTTCGGCGTTTCCGCACTTGAGTTCTCCTTTGGCTATTCCCTACCCCAATGCCAAGTCCGAACATCGCATGACTTTCGCAACTTCAGCTCAGTCAACTTGGCCCAGCGTGACTATCTGCCGAACTGCACTTGCAATTCTTTTATCACGCTATATGCACTCGTCCGAGGCGTTGTTCGGCGTGGTAACAGAGCAACAGCAGCTCAAGGCAAATGGTCCAACACGAACCGTTGTTCCCTTCCGCGTACACTGTGCCTCTGATCAATCTATATCAGACATTATTGTTGCAGTCAATGCGAACGATGATGCCATTCGCCAGTTTGCAGATGTCGGTCTTCGCACCATCGCTTCCACTGGGGATAATGGCTCTGCCGCGTGCGGATTCCAGACTGTTCTGTTAGTCACTGATGGCGATACTGAGCAAGCTGGAAACTGTGAGATCCTTCAGAAGATTGGAGAGTCTGAGCTATTCATGCCCTGCACCAATCGTGCGCTGTTACTCCACTGTCAAATGGCTAGTGACGGGGTATCCATCATTGCGAGATATGATAGAAGCTTCATCGACTCCCAGCAAATGGCTCGCATCCTGCGACAGTTGGGCCATCTGATCCAGCGCCTACGAAACTTCCCAGATAACCAGCTGTCTGTGGGGGAGCTTGACATGATCACACAGGAAGATCAAGCTGAGATCCAAAATTGGAACTCACATCCCATCCCTTCCCAACCTACCCTCATCCACAAAGAGATGCTCAAAACAGCTTCCTTTTCTCCCAGTAAAGCCGCAATCTGCGCTTGGGACGGAGAATGGACTTACTCTGAACTCGACAACATCACATCTCGTCTCGCCGCACTCATCAAGTTCAGCATCCCAGACCAAGAGCACGCGATACTTCCCATTTACTTCGAGAAGTCCAAATGGGTCGTCGCTTCAATGCTCGCAGTCATGAAAGCAGGTCATGCTTTTACGCTCATTGATCCAAATGATCCGCCTGCTAGAGTGTCGCAGGTCGTTGGGCAGACCGGCGCGACTGTTGCGTTGACTTCCAAGCTTTACAGGAGCAAGGTACAAGGCATTGTTGGTCGCTGCATTGTTGTTGATGATGAGCTTGTTCAATCGCTCATTTGTACTTGCACCTTCAATCCAGATTTTGCTCTTGCTACGGTTACACCTAAAGACTTGGCCTACGTGATCTTCACATCTGGTAGCACCGGCGACCCCAAGGGCATCATGATCGAACATCGAGCCTTTTCGTCTTGTGCCCTCAAATTCGGCTCTGCGCTCGACATCAACAGCGACACGCGGGCTCTTCAATTCGGATCTCATGCATTTGGTGCGTGTCTTCTTGAGATCATGACGACGTTGATTCACGGCGGTTGCGTGTGCATTCCCTCTGATGACGATCGCATGAATAATGTTCCTGCTTTTGTCAATCGGGCCAACGTCAATTGGATGATGGCGACACCGTCGTATATGGGCACGTTTCGGCCTGAAGATGTTCCTGGGCTGCAGATTTTGGTGCTTGTTGGCGAGCAGATGTCGCCGTCTGTCAATGCTATCTGGGCGCCTCGCGTTCAACTCTTGGATGGCTACGGTCAGAGCGAAAGTTCTTCGATCTGCTTCGTTGGAAACATCAGTTCATCAGGCGCTGATCCAAATAATATCGGTCACTCTGTTGGCGCGCACTCTTGGATTATTGATCCCAGCGATCCAAATCATCTGGTCCCGATCGGCGCAATTGGTGAGCTTGTGATCGAGAGTCCAGGCATTGCACGCGACTACATCCTTCCTCCATCGACAAAAAGGTCACCTTTCTTCTCCACAGTTCCAGTCTGGTACCCTTCAAAGCACCTACCTGATGGATTGAAGTTTTATAGAACTGGTGATCTTGCGCGTTATGCCTCTGATGGCACTGTTGTTTGTCTTGGTCGCATGGACTCACAGGTCAAGATCAGAGGACAGCGCGTTGAGCTTGGGTCAGTGGAGACTCATCTCCGACAGCAATTACCTGACGATATGTCAATTGTTGTTGAAGCTGTCAAGACGTCGGACTCGTCTACGAGCACTGTTCTCGTTGCCTTCTTGATCGCTTCGCAAGCAACTGCGTCTGCGAGCGATGCTAGTATCTTAGATCTGGCTGCTACCAAGGACATGAGTGCGAATCTGGAGCAGGTCCTCCCTCGTCATTCAATCCCGTCTTGCTACATCAGCATGCAACATCTTCCTCGCACCGCGACTGGCAAGGTCGACCGCAGGAAGCTTCGCTCTATCGGTCGCGACATGTTGGCCCAGCAGCTTCAAGGAACCAGCTCCCGACCACCTCAATTGTGCTCTCCAACAACCAGCAGCTATTACAAGCTGCAGGAGGTTTGGTGCCAATGTCTGGGTCTCGAACCCAGCGCTCCCAACATTGGGTCAACCTTCTTTGAGCTGGGTGGCCACTCCATCACAGCCATCAAGATAATCAACATGGCAAGGTCAGCCGGCATAGAGCTCAAGGTCTCCGATATCTATCAGAATCCTACGCTCGCTGGTCTTGAAGCTATTGTCAACGGTAGCGCTGTGCCGTACTCTCTCATCCCAACGACGACTCGCGATGGACCCGTGGAGCAGTCCTATTCTCAAGGTCGACTCTGGTTCCTGGATCAGCTCGAGGTTGGCGCTCTATGGTACTTGATTCCGTATGCTGTTCGTATGCAAGGGTTGGTAGATAGACCTGCACTGAGTCGTGCTTTGATGGCTTTGGAGCAGCGACACGAGACCTTGCGAACTACCTTTGAGGACCATGATGGCGCGGGTGTGCAGATTGTTCACCAAACCCTCTCCAAAGAATTGAGAGTCGTGGATGCGACAGGCGGTGACTACCTCCACCTTCTGGAACAAGAGCAGACCACTCCATTCAACCTCACCTCCGAAGCAGGCTGGAGAGCACTCCTCATCCACCTCAGCGACACCGACTATGTCCTCTCCATCGTCATGCACCACATCATCTCCGACGGCTGGTCAATCGATGTTCTCCGTCATGATCTTAGCCAACTATATGCCGCAGCTCTTCAAGGCCGCGATCCCCTTTCAACTATGAACCCTCTTCCCATCCAGTACAGTGACTTTGCGCAGTGGCAGAAGAAGGAGGCTCAAGCCCTCGAGCATGAGAAGCAACTAGAATACTGGAAGAAACAACTCGCTGATTGTTCGCCTGCCAAGATGCCCACTGACTTTCCTCGTCCGGCTCTTCTATCCGGTGAAGCAGGCGTCGTGCCAGTGTCTATTGATGGGGAACTGTACCAGAACCTACGTGAATTCTGCAACGAGAATAACACCACTTCATTCGCCGTGCTACTCGCTGCTTTCCGCGCAGCGCACTATCGTCTCACAGGCGTTGACGACGCTGTAATCGGCACACCCATCGCCAATCGCAACCGATGGGAACTAGAGAACATCATCGGCTTCTTCGTCAACACGCAGTGCATGCGCATCACCGTCGATGACGAAGACACCTTCAGCTCTTTAGTCCGTCAAGTCCGAGCTACTACCACCGCGGCATTTGAGAACGAAGACGTCCCTTTTGAGCGCGTCGTGTCAACAATGCTACCCGGTTCACGGGATCTTTCGCGAACACCGCTTGCGCAGCTCATTTTTGCGGTTCACTCGCAGAAGGATCTTGGGAGGTTTGAGCTTCAGGGTCTTGAGTCTGAGGCTGTGTCTAGCAAGGCGTATACACGGTTCGACATTGAGTTCCATCTTTTCCAAGAGGCTGATGGTCTCAAGGGCAGTTGTAACTTTGCGACGGATCTGTTCAAGTCTGAGACTGTTGAGAATGTGGTCAGTGTGTTTTTCCAGATTCTGCGTAATGGTCTTGAGAAGCCGAAGGTTCCGATCTCGGTGATACCTCTTACAGATGGGATTGAGGAGCTTCGGCGCTTGGATTTGCTCAGGATCAAAAAGGTTGAGTATACAAGGGATGCAAGCTTGGTTGACATCTTCCGCACGCAAGTCGCTGCTTACCCAGACTCTTTCGCCGTGGTGGACTCATCGTCTCGTCTTACTTATGCGGAGCTTGACCGTCAGTCGGATTTGCTTGCGATGTGGCTTCGTCTCCGGGGCATGCCAGCTGAGACTTTGGTCGGCGTGTTGGCACCTCGGTCATGCGAAGCAATTGTCGCGATTATCGGTATTCTCAAGGCGAACTTGGCTTACCTCCCATTCGACGTCAAGTCTCCTTCTGCTCGGCTCAACGACATTTTATCTGGTCTTCCTGGGCCTACGACAGTGCTTCTGGGCTCGGATGTCCATGTTCCCGAGCTGGTGGTACCTGACTTGGAGTTTGTCCGTATCGCTGATGCCGTAGAACAAGTCGGCACAAACAGCCTCAATGGCCATGCTCATATCGACACGGCAAACCCTACAGCGACAAGTCTTGCATATGTCCTCTTCACCTCCGGATCTACAGGCCGACCCAAGGGCGTCATGGTCGAACACCGCGTCATCGTCCGTCTCATGACAAGCAATATCATCCCCGACTTCCCAGCACAGCCGCGCTCAGCCCACATGTTCAACATCGCCTTTGATGGCGCCACCTATGAGATCTTCTTCACACTCCTGAACGGCGGAACCTTAGTCTGCATCGACTACATGACTACTCTCGACGTCAAGGCGCTTCAAGACGTGTTCATCGAGGAGCAGATCAACGCTGCTTGCATGGCGCCTGCGTTGTTGAAGCTGTATCTCATTGATGCGCGCGATGCTTTGAGGGGTCTTGATTTTCTCATGGCGGCTGGAGATCGCTTCGATGGTCAGGATGCCATTGAGGCGCAGAGACTTGTTCGGGGACAGTGCTATAATGGGTATGGACCGACGGAGAACGGCATCATGAGCACGAGGTATCCTATCGCTGTTGGTGACTCGTTCATCAATGGTGTTCCCATCGGGAGAGCTGTCAACAACTCTGGAGCTTACGTCACGGATCTGAATCAGCAGCTTGTCGGCGTCGGCATCATGGGAGAGCTAGTCGTCACTGGCGATGGCCTTGCCCGAGGATATTTCGACCCCGCCCTCAACAAGAACCGCTTCATCCACATTGAAGTCGATGGTCAGCGAGTAAGAGCTTATCGCACTGGCGATCGTGTACGGTACAGAGTAGGCGACGGTCTCATTGAGTTCTTCGGTCGCATGGACACGCAGTTCAAGATCCGCGGCAACCGTATCGAGTCAGTTGAGGTGGAAGCTGCTATGCTCCGCCATGCCTCTGTGCGCGATGCTGCTGTCGTTGTGCAGAAGGATGATGGTGAGAAGGCCGACTTAATTGGCTTCGTCGTCGTTGATCAGGATCATTCCATGGAGGGCGATACGAATGATAACCAGGTCGAAGGCTGGCAGGACCATTTCGAGACTGAGATGTATGCCGACATCGGGGACATTGATCCGTCTACTATTGGAAAGGACTTCAAGGGCTGGACGTCTATGTATGATGGGAGTGAGATTGACAAGGTGGAGATGCAGGAGTGGCTTGATGATACTATCAAGACGCTCCGTGATGGTCAGGCTCCAGGTCATGTCCTTGAGGTTGGAACTGGTAGCGGCATGATCTTATTCAATCTCGGCGACGGACTTCAAAGCTACAGAGGTCTTGAGCCATCCCAGTCAGCTGCCGCATTTACCAACAGCGTCATCAAGTCCGTCCCATTTCTCGCAGGCAAGGCCGAAGTCCACGTCGGTACTGCTCAGGACATCAGCCAATTGAGCGATCTTAACCCAAACCTCGTGGTGGTCAACTCAGTCGCGCAGTACTTCCCTTCCCCAGAGTACCTGGCTCAAGTAGCGGATACCCTGGTTCATCTCCCCGGTGTGAAGCGCCTGTTCTTTGGCGACATGCGGACGAACGCTACCAACAAGTATTTCCTCGCTGCCAGAGCTGTCAGGACACTAGGTGACAATGCGACCAAGGACGCTGTTAGACAGAAGGTGGCGGAGTTGGAGGAGCGCGAAGAGGAGTTGCTTGTTGAGCCGGCGTTCTTTACGACACTACAAGATCGCTTCCCTGATTTGGTTCACCATGTTGAGATTCTGCCAAAGAACATGCATGCTACGAACGAACTTAGTGCTTATCGGTATGCGGCTGTCGTGCACATACGTGACAGCGACTCGGTCCCTGTCCATACGATTGAGAAGGATGCTTGGGTCGACTTCGGCGCATCACGAATGGATCGCACGTCTCTCTTGCAGTTCCTGCGACGCTCGAAGGGCTCATCAACCGTGGCTATCAGCAACATTCCCTTCGCCAAGACCGACTTTGAGCGACAAGTTGTTGAGTCCCTTGAGGCAGAGGATGAGTCCAAGCTTGACGGCGCCGCTTGGATCTCAGCTGTCCGCTCTGAAGCTGAGAGCCGTTCATCTCTCTCTGTTCCCGACCTTCACCAGCTCGCCGGAGAGTCTGGATTTCGCTTGGAGGTCAGCGCAGCGCGTCAGTGGTCTCAGAGTGGTGCCGTCGATGCCGTCTTTCACCATTTACCGTCCCCTTCAGACAACCGCCGCACGCTGATCAAGTTCCCGACCGACAATCACCTCCGAAGCTCAACCACCCTTGTCAATCGTCCGCTCCAGGGATTACAGCGTCGCCGTGCCGCGCTTCAAGTCCGTGAGCGCCTGCAGTCTCTACTTCCATCGTATATGATCCCCTCCAGTATAGTGGTCCTGGATCAAATGCCTCTCAATCCAAACGGCAAGGTTGACAGGAAGGAACTTGCGCGCCAGGCTCGTATCATACCCAAGCAACAGACTGCACTGCCTGCACAAGCGGTGCCAATCAGCGACATTGAGGCTATACTTTGCGATGAGGCGACCGCGACGTTCGGGATGAAGGTTGACGTGTCTGATGACTTCTTCAAACTCGGTGGCCATTCCCTCTTGGCCACGAAGCTCATATCGCGAGTTGAACAACGCTTCAATGTTCGGGTCACTGTAAAAGATATCTTTGACAATCCGGTCTTTGCTCATATTGCAGTCGTCATTCGGGAAGGCCTTGCTTCACGCACCACGTTGACTAATGGTCAAGATAAGCAAGGCTGGTCTGCCCGTGTCGCTCCTCGCACCGAGACTGAGATCACATTGTGCGATGAGGCTTCCAAGCTTCTTGGTATCGAAGTCGGCATTACTGACAACTTCTTTGATCTCGGTGGACACTCCATGATGGCGACAAAGCTGGCCATGAGACTTGGTCGTCGGTTGGATACTACGATAGTGGTCAAGGATATCTTTGACTATCCAGTCTTGTTCCAGCTTTCCAAGAAGCTTGAGTCGGCTGGTAGCGAGACTGGCAACGATGAGGTACAGGTTGATGATTACAGCCCGTTCAAGCTTCTCTCACTGGAGGATCCGCAAGACTTCATTCAACGAGAGATTTGCCCACAGATCAACATGTCGTTAGATTCGATCCAGGACATGTACCAATGCACGCAGATGCAAAGGTCATTCCTCTTCAGTCCCGGCACAGGCTCCCCGCGACCTCTCACGCCCTTCTATATTGACTTCCCGGTCGACTCAGACCCAGCCACTCTCGTCAACGCCTGTCATTCCCTAGTTCAGCACATCGACATGTTCAGAACAGTCTTCGTACTAGCTTCAGGTCAACTCTTCCAAGTGGTTCTGAAGCACCTCGATGTGCCAATTGAGACGATTGTCACTAACCAGAATGTCAACACGGCCACCAGCGAATTCCTAGATGAGCATGCCCAGGACCCCATTCGTCTTGGGGAGTTGTTGATTCGCATCACTATTCTCAAGCAGTCATCTTCAGTACGAGTACTACTGCGACTATCGCACGCTCTGTATGATGGGTTGAGTTTGGAACCGATCGTGCGTAACCTGCACATCCTCTTCAACGGCATGTCCCTTCTTCCACCCACACAGTTCAGGCGGTACATGGAGTATACTGCCAACAGTCAAGAGAATGCTTTTGAGTTCTGGCGTGACGTGATTGGAGATTCTCCCATGACTGTCTTGAGCGATACGAGCAACGCGGCTTGTCGTCGGGAGGTGTCACCTTCGAAGGCCTTGCACCTGTCAAAGGTCGTCAACGTTCCCAGTCAGGCTATTCGCAGCAGTATCGCTACGCAGGCGACGGTCTTTAATTCTGCCTGTGCTTTGGTGCTGTCAAAGGAGTCTGGGTCCAGCGACGTTGTCTTTGGTCGCATCGTGTCGGGTCGTCAAGGATTACCAGTGAATTGCCAGGACATCATCGGCCCATGCACAAATGCCGTCCCCGTTCGTGCACACATAAGCACAGATGAGAGTCATCACCAGATGCTTCGCGACATGCAAGAACAATACCTGCGAAGCTTGCCTTTCGAGACCCTTGGCTTCGAAGAGATCAAGCGCAACTGCACAGACTGGCCAGATGCGACCACGAATTTCGCATGCTGTGTTACATACCATAACTTTGAGTATCATCCCGAGAGTGAAGTGGAGCAGCAGCGTGTTGAGATGGGAGTCTTGTCGAAGCATGTTGAACTCAGGAAGGATGAGCCGCTGTATGACTTGGCAATAGCGGGAGAGGTTGAGCCTGATGGGATGAGCTTGAAGGTTACTATTATTGCGAGGGCGCATTTGTTTGAGGAGGAGAGGGTGCAGTATTTCCTAGAGGAGGTTTGCAGTATATTTCAGACTTTAAACTCTTTTTTATAATATATGCTAGAGAATAGGGCTAGTAGAGGATATTATACTAAGATATAAACTAGTAATATTAAAAACTAGTAATATTATATCTTTTATTTTAAATTTTATTTATCTTACTTAATTATATAATTTTTATCTTTTAAGTTTTTTTCTTATTACTTTTTTTTACTAGATATTTATTATTAATATACTTATTTTAAATATAATATTATTA